>CAUYQV010075370.1:0-57727 GCA_963574575.1 Galagoides demidoff | reverse complement strand
AGAACTATGAAACTCTAAGAAAAGAAATAGCTGAAAATGTTAACAAATGGAAAAACATACTATGCTCATGGCTGGGAAGAATTGACATTATTAAAATGTCCATACTACCCAAAGCAATATATAATTTTAATGCAATCCCTATTAAAGCTCCATTGTCATACTTTAAAGATCTAGAAAAATAATACTTCACCTTGAATAGCAAAGACATTACTCAGAAATAAAAACAAAGCAGGAGGAATCACATTACCAGACCTCAGAGTATACTACAAGTCAATAGTGATCAAAACAGCATGGTACTGGCACAAAAACAGAGAGGTAGATGTATGGAACAGAATAGAGAGCCAAGTGATGAATCCAGCCATCTACTGTTACTTGATCTTTGACAAGCCAATTAAAAACATTGAGTGGGGAAAAGATTTCCTATTTAACAAATGGTGCTAGGCTAATTGGCTGGTGACCTGTAGAAGACTGAAACTAGACACACACCTTTCACCATTAACTAAGATAGGGTCTCACTGGATTAAAGATTTAAACTTAAGACATGAAACTATAAAAATACTAGAAGAAAGTGTAGGGAAAACACTTGAAGAAATTGGCCTGGGAGAAAATTTAATGAGGAGGACCCCTCGGGCAATTGAAGCAACATCAAAAATATACTTTTGGAACCTGATCAAACTAAAAAGCTTCTGCACAGCCAAGAACACAGTAAATAAAGTGGGTAGACAGCCCTCAGAATGGAAGAAGTAATTTGCAGTTTATGTCTCCAATAAAGGTTTAATAACCTGAATCCATAGAGAACTCAAACGTATTAGCAAGAAAAAAACAATCTCAGGGTGGGAAAGGGCTTGAAAAGAAATTTCTCTAAAGAAGATAAGTGCAAATCAAAACTACTTTGAGATACCACCTAACTCTAGTAAGATTAGCCCATATCACAAAATCCCCAAACCAGAGATGTTGGCGTGGATGTGGAGAAAAGGGAACACTTCTACACTGCTAGTGGGAATGCAAATTAATTCATTCTTTTTGGAGAGACATCTGAAGAACACTTAGAGAACTAAAAATAGACCTGTTATTTGATCCTTCAATTCCTTTATTAGGTATATATCCAGAAGACCAAAAATCAAATTACAACAAAGATATTTGTATCAGAATGTTTACTGCAGCCCAATTCATAATTGCTAGGTCATGGAAGAAGCACAAGTGCCCATCAACCCATGAATGGATCAATAAATTTGGTATATATACACCATGGAATATTATGTAGCCCTAAAGAAAGATGGAGACTTTACGTCCTTCATATTTACATGGATGGAGCTGGAAAATGTTCTTCTTAGCAAAGTATCTCAAGAATGGAAGAAAAAGTATCCAATGTACACAGCCCTATTCTGAAACTAATTAATAGCTTTCATAGGAATGTTATAACCTAATTATAGCCTTAGAATATGGGAAGGGGGGAGGGAGAGGAAAGGGGAGGGTGGTTAATGGGTGGAGGGAGGGTGATTGGTGGGGTCATCTCTACAGTTTATCTTACAAGGGTATAAGTGAATCTTTCCAAACAGTTTGACAAGAGTATTTCAAATTGTATATGAAAATACCACACTGTACCCCATCATTGCATTAATGTACACAGCTATGATTTAATAAAAAAAAATGTACTTGAAAAATTGCTTGATAGACAGGTTCTTTAACCTACTACCAGATGACAGGACTCATAGTAGTAATCTGATTATTTTATTGATCTATGTTTATTATATTATTATGATGATATCTATGAAAGTTGTTATATATTCAATGGTAAAATAAGTGGTGAAGATTTTCAACATGGTGTATAAATTTTAAACAGATCAAAGTATTGCTTAGAAAAAAAATGTAGGGTTGTGTATACAAAAGCAGCCAGACCTGAAAAGGATGATTCTTCAAGACCATTTTTTGTTTTTGAATTTATAATTGTATAACTATTGCATAACTATGATACAAAAATCGCCAACAGTAGCTTATGTCAAAGTTTAGCTCTAAATTACCTACTCTGCCTAAAGGGCTTAATTACAACTTGAACTTCACCTTAGAAATGAAAACAATATAACCTAAATATTTGTACCCTCATGTCCATCTGAAATAAATTGGTTTTTTTTCTGTGTTTAAGTGTACAGCTTTATGTACATCTTAATTTTCTTTTTTTTTTTTCAAAGTTTATATTGAGAAATTTTATTTTATATTTTGAGACAGAATCTCAATATGTTGCCCTTGGTAGAGTGCAGTGGCATCACAGCTCACAGCAACCTCAAATTCTTGGGCTTAAACAATTCTCTTGCCTCAGCCTCCCAAATAGGTGGGACTACAGGCGCACATCTTAATTTTCTTAAGGTTTTCAAAAGAGTGATTTAAACAAAAGAAAAAAAATTCAGTAATTGAGTACTCATCTTTTCTTTTTTTTTTTTTTTTTTTTAGACTCTGTCTCACTTGGGCACCCTCGGTAGATTGCCGTGGCATCAGAGCTCACATCAACCTCCAGCTCTTGGGCTTAGGTAATTCTCTTGCTTCAGCCTCCCAAGTAGCTGGGACTATAGGCACCCACCACAATGCCCAGCTATTTTTTTGTTGCAGTTTCACCGGGGCTGGGTTTCAACCCACTGTCCTTGGTATATGGGGTCAGCGCCCTACTCACTGATCCACAGGCACTGCCCCTGAGAACTCATCTTTTTAGATAATTTTTTTAATGAAATAGGAAAGAACTTTGAAAGGTATATATAAAGATATACCATGATTTAGCTACTGGTCAATGTCTGGAATTCAGAGTTGAAATAACTTTTCTTCATGGAGAATTTAAAAGAAAAAGTCAGGATAAAGGGTAAAAAATACAGGTAAGATTAATGAAATCACTGTTTATTTTTGAGGAATGGTTTAAAGTTGACTTAGAATGTATTTCTCCAAGCTGAATATTTTTCAATCAACAAATACAACACATAACTGTGAATGTAGTTTATGTATGTTTCAAGATCACTATGATGAAGCTTGAGACCTATGTTAACAGAGTTGGTTGTGGTAATAATGAGTCCTTTGAAACTTTTGGTAAGATTTGTAACACTAAAGAACAACCACAAAATTCATCTCTCTTCTCTGAAAATGTCCTTTTTCTGAATATTTTCTTGTGATAGTTAAGAGGTTATCTCCTGTACTATGCTGTTGGATAAGTAACAATTTTAGTCCAATGTATGAGACAAGAGAACTGTTAACAAGAAAACACACTTATCAAAATTCCTTCTAATGGTAGCCTAAAACATGATTTAGATGTTTTGGCAACATTCTGAGTATCCTTTTTCAATGACTCACTACTTTGTGGCTGATAAAGCAGTGAAAAAAATGGCTGCTATCTGAAGTTATTTATGTAAGTGTAGGCTTTAAAGACAGCATGACACAAGACACAGAAAATGGAGACAAGCTTTTAGTGTAGATCAATCTTATAAAATGCAAGAGGATCTTTCCATTAACTGATAATATATGTAATGAGACAGAATGCTATTTTATAATATAATTTTAATATTGTAAACTAAATAAAAATACAGAGTAAAATATAGAAGTTGGTTGGGTAGAAGAGGTGATTTCAAAAAACCGTGTTTGGGGGAGGAAGACTACTGCTTTGGGAACATATCTGCGAACTAGAAAAATTTGAAAAACATTAATAATATCCACAAAGTCCATAGCTTAAGAGGGACATATCCAAATGATACCCTGAAGTATTTAGAATTCAATAGGGCATTTTTTCATGAATTTATACATATATACATATGTACACACACACATATCTCCATCCCTATGCTTAAGAATGTAGGTTCTATAATTGGAATGTATAACAGAATCCTGGCTTTGGTTTACCAATGGTACACCCTTGGGAAAATTATTTAACTTCTCTGAGACTTTCTCATCTGTAAAATAAGAATGGTAACAGTTTTTGTAAAATAAGATGATACGCTTTGGTAGCACAAAAACTAACTGAGGTAATTGGAAAACAATAGAAACAAATAAACAAACAAAAAATAAAAGTAAAAAATTAGCACTTTCAGTCCAGAACCCTTAGAATCTTTCTCTAAGTTTGTTTTGTGTCCTCAGCATACTATCACTTTGCCAAGTTACAATACAAATTGCACATGGATACGACCTAAATTCTCATTTAGGCCTTATTATCTCCTGATTTTCTCTATTATTATTATTATTTTTTACGTAGTTTTTGGCCAGGGCTGGGTTTGAACCTGCCACCTCTGGTATAGGGGGCCGGTGCCCTACTCCTTTGAGCCACAGGCACCGCCCTCTGATTTTCTCTATTTTATTAAACTAATACCTTATTCTAATTTCTCCTGTCTCTAAAGAGAATCTTATTACTCAACTCTCTACTTATAAGTTCTTTTTATTAACAACTCCCTCCATGTCCTAGAATCAAGTGTAAACTAAATTCATAACTTCTAGTTCCTATCTTCTTCCCTCTATTCTTCAATCCCTTTCACAAATACTGAGCAAATATTATGTTCCAGACTCCAGATAACAGGGAAATATTGGTAACACAAGATATAGCCTCTATTCTCATGGAACTTACATTCTACTGAAGATGTCCAAAAATTAAAGCAGCCCATCATGACCCTGGCATGCAATGCAAGAAGGAGATGGGCTATTTTAAGGGACAGGCTCTACTATGGTGCCCTGGAAACTAATATTGTCCTCTCCAAGTCAACAGTGATCTCAAAGTTGTCAAATTTACAGCTTTCTGTCTTTTTTCCCCCAACTCCACAATGTACTCTGCCTTTATGTGAGGCTTCTTGTTCTCCAAACTTTACTGTGGTTGGGCTTGCCTGATACTATACAGGGTGTCCCAAAAGTGACCTCTTAAGTTGTAATATATATGGAAAACTATAGATAAATGTAGCTTTATTTATAAAATATTCATTACAAAATTTTATAAAGAAGTGGTCAACATGAAAAGAATATTTTGTAAATATTTTGTAAAATTTTACAATAAACATTTTGTAAATAAAAGTACATTTAGCTACAATTTCTCATTTTCCCAATGTGTGACTTTAGGGATGACTTCTGGGAAACTCTGTAGTCTCCTCGGCCTTCCTCTTTGACCAGTTCTTTGTTGATCCTTGTCTTAATTTCCAAGAGCTTCCATGACAACTTGCCACACACTTAATGGCTAAGAAAAATGAAATTTATTCTCTCACAGTTGTGGAGGCTAGAAGTCTGAAATTAAGAGGTCATCAGGGACATGCTCCCTCAGAGGGCTCTGGAGAAGAATCCTTCTTTGCCTCTTCCTAGTTTCTGCTAGCTCTCAGCAATCTTCAGTTTTCCCTGGCTTGCAGCTGTACCATTGCAAACTCTGCCTTTGTTTCCACATGGTCTTTTCCCTTGTGGATCTGTGTCTCTGTCCAAATTTCCTTTGTCTTACAAGGACACAAGTCATTACAGCCCATGCTAATCCAGCATGACCTCCTCATACCTTAATACATCTACAAAGACCCTATTTCCAAATAAAGTCACACTCTGAGGTTGTACATGGAAATGAATTGGGGGAGCATATTATTCAACTCATCACAATTCTTTCTCAACTATTTATTTACTAGGCGTAGTGAGCTTTCTCATGGTTCTATCCTCAGTTCTCTTATCTCTAAACTCTTCCCTTTCTGAGTGTGACTTCTCTTTATTTTACTTTCATGGCTTCAATTTTTACTTCTATGAGGATGACTCCCAAAACTATTTATTAAATAACCCTGTTCTTCTGTGAATTGTCAGCCCATATTTCCAAGTTTGTGGCAGGCATTTGACTGTGATGATTCCTCCAAAACCTTAAATTATAAGTTTTCAGTGCAGAACTTATTATCTCATCCACACTGGATGGTCCCATTTTCCTCTGACATTTCTAGTCTTCAAAAATGGTGGCGCATCCATCTAGTCACCTAGAACAGACCCAGAGTCATCTTTAATTTTCCCCTCCCATCACTGTCCATGTCCAGGCATTAAAGCATTTTTATTCTTCCTTCAGATCTCTCTCTCTTACATTCATTTACTCTTTCCCATTCTAGTTGTCATTGTTACTATTTCTGAGTAATTAAAATGTGCTCCAAACAGTCTACATGCATCCAATCTATAGTACCCTCTAATTCATCCTTTCCTTTGTAATTAGCCATGGTCATTGCTGAGCTCAATAACCTTAATGATTCCCCTTTCAGAATAAAGTGGTTATGGAATAAAGCCCCAAATGTCTCAGCACAGCATTTAAAAGCCTCTCCTAGCTTATTTTAAACCTACTTTTCACACTCATCTCCTACTATTATACATTAACTTCCTTCTCTGAACTTTAATTATAACACTTATTGTATTCTGCTTGGTAATAACTGCCAATATACTTGTTTCATGAAGCTTAGATTGGAAGCTTTTTGGGATATGTAAGGGCTACCCTATAAATATTATTAATCCTTACCATTACCTTTTGGTCTTCCCCTCAAGCATGTAGGAGAAAACAGAGTCTAAGTAGATAAAGAATCAAAAAGTACAAATATGTCCATCAACTGAAGAACGCATAAGTAAAATCTGGTACATAAAGAAATATTATTTGGCAAGAAAAAATGAAATACATGATGTAACATGAAGTGTGAAAACACTGTGTTAAATGATTAACATGGTTAAGCTAAATGAGAAAAACCAGTCACAAAAGACCACATTTATATAATTCTATTTATATGAAATGTCTAGCACTGGCAGATATAGAGAGACAGAAAGTAGATTAGTGGTTCCTTAGGGCTGGGAGACAGGCAGAATGGACAGTGGTAGCTAAGGGGTCCTAGATTTCTTTTTGAAGTAATAACAATTTTCTAAAATAGATTCTTATGATGACTGAAAAACTCCATGAATATACTAAAAATCATTGAATTGGTTATTATTATTTTATTTTATTTTTATTTTAGAGACAGAGTTTCACTTTATCGCCCTTGGTAGAGTGCTGTGGCATCTCAGCTCACAGGAACTCTAACTCCTGGGCTTAGGCAATTCTCTTGCCTCAGCCTCCCAAGTTGCTCAGACTACAGGTGCCTGCCAGAATGCCCGGCTACTTTTTTGTTGCAGTTTGACCAGGGCGGAGTTCGAACCCGCCACCGTCAGTAAGTGGGGCTGGTGCCCTACCCACTGAGCCACAGGTGCCGCCTGAATTGTACCCTTTAAATGAGTGAACTGTATGGTATGTGAATTGTGTCTCAACAATGCCACTAAAAAAAGTGCAAATAGCATAAAAGAACTAAGATCCTTAATTTTGATGTTGCATTTGAAAATGCTGCTGTAAAATATGTAAAGTAATAAAGTTTGATTTTTTTTCTTTTTTTAAGAGATGGGGTCTCACTATATTTCCCAGGCTGGACTTGAACTCTTGGGCTCAAGTGATCCTCCTGTGTCAGTCTCCCAAGTGGCTGGGATTACAGGCATGCATCACCACATTAGTTTGGTTTTTTTTAAATTAGGAGTTGAATAAAAAAAATTCGAAGGCATGAATATTTGAACATACATGACCAAAAATAATTTTTTTCAGGCTAACATCTTTTTGAGAAAGATAAACAATTTGTAGTTTGCAATCAAATCACAACTTTCCTCCAACATTTAAAACCAAGGGCAGCTAGTACAACCTCTATGGAAAGTATCAATAGTACAGAGTATAGAGATGCCTCAAAAAATTAAAAGTAGACCTATCATTTGACCTAGAAATCCCACTACTAGGTATTTACTCAAAGGAGAAAAAGACATTTTATAAAAAAGACACTTGTACTCAAATATTTATAGCAGTACAAGTCACAATTACAAAGATGTGGAAATAACCCAAGTGTCCATCAATATGTGAGTGGAGTAATAAAATGTTGTATATGTATACTGTGGAGTATACTCTGCCATAAAAAATGGAGAGCTAGTATCTTTTATAACAGCCTGGATGGAACTGGAGACTATTCTAAGTGAAGTATCAAGAATGGAAAAAAAATCCACCACATGTACTTGATACTAACTTGAACTAATAGATCTACACTTATGTGCCTATACAGAAGTAAAACTCAGTGGGACTCAAGTAGGTGGGTTAATTCATGCCTAATGCGCACAATGTACACATTCTGGCTGAAGGGTACACTTATAACTTTGACCTGAAATGTACAAAAGCAAATTCTGTAACCAAGACCTGTGCACTTCTATAATATTCTGAAATAGAAAATAAATAAAATAAAATAAAATCTAGGATAGAACAAGAGGCAAATTGGCACCTGGAGACAGCAAGCCTTTGGTGAAGTATAATAATCGCTAAGACTTATTGAGCACTTACTATATGTTAGACACTATTCCAAGTGCTTCCTACATCTAGCAATAATTTATTCCTACCGATAATTGAGGCATGAGCTATTATTATTCCCAATTTGCAGAAGAGAAAGTTAAAATACAGAGAAATTATATAACTTGTTCAAGGTTACTAACTGACCTTGGATTTGGACTCAGAGACTTTATCCCCAGAATCTGTGCTCTTAACAGCTAGGCCTTGTTTGCCTTTCTGTGCTTGCCTCTTTTTATTGCTCTCTTCAACAATGTAGCATCCAAGAAATAATCTATACTTAATGAATAATGGTTTTTATTGTGAATATCATAGGGGGAAATTCTATTTGCCAGAGAGCTATTCATAAAAAATGCTCATAGATCATCAATTCATATTTACTACCCTGTCATTCTTTTATATCCCAAACATTTTTATTACTGAGTAGTAAACATCAAACACGCTCTGATTGCTAAGCATAGCTCTTCATTTCCAGAAAGAAATTTCCCATCCCTTTAAATGCTAGAGTATTTAATAGGAAAAGAGAAATAGGCTAATAAAATTTCTACCACCAAATAAAGTGACAGTACAAAAGTGGCTTTAGTATTCTTCCAGTTTGCAAATGTTTTCCATTTACTTTAAAAGTACATCTTACTGACAGATTCCTTCCCCACCTCTTGCTTTTTGAAGGGCAAGGAATGCTAGCATTTCAAACTATTATTTTTTTCATTTCAAAATCTTATTTGCTTAAGTGCTCTCTACAGATTCTGCCTCAAGCAGATCTTTCATTAATGAGCTAGGAAGAGTTCTGTCACTACACCACAGGCTAAGTGAATCTCACAGTCAGGCAAGAGAAGAGGGTTATGGGCACAGCAGACCATGGACAGTGGTCAGTCTTAAGCCAGAAGGGTTTGCTGTTGTCTTCTAATATCTCTTCTTTCTTCCTTCCTCAGCAAACAAATCCCAATTTCCTTTTAAAGGAGGTGTGACCATGTGACATGATTCTGGACTCTGGAATGCTGGATATTTTAAAAATATTGACAAAGGAAGGTGGTATGCTCTTTTTTGGTTCTTTCCTCTTCCTGTGGCTGCAGTAGGGGACCTGCGTAGCCTTCATGAAAACCAAGTGCTGGGGAACAGGTAGCAGGAAGATGCCTGGGTCCTCGTAACTGTGCAGACACAGTCTCAGATCACCTACCTTCAGACTATTCCCATGTATGAGAGGAAATAAACTTCTATTTTGCTTAAGCTACTGGTATTTTGTCTTTTCTGTCTCTTATATCTATATCTAATCCTAGTTGATACTGAGCTAAAAAGCCCCAGCAGCTTTTTGCGTTCTTATGATTCCTCACCAAAGACTCAGACATAGTTTATATGGGTCAATAAACTTCTGCAATCATATGTTAAATGTCACATGTATTCATCTCCTTTTCAGGCAGAAGAGATCCATTTAACTTTTCAGATCTTCAGATGTGACATAGGGTAGATTTCTTGGTGGGTTTCTAAAAAGTTCATAATGGCCCCCAATTCATAGCCATGCAGTAAAATGTGAGCCCCCTCAGGGCATAGTTGACTGGGCCAAGAGCATTGATATCAAATGGGATCACTTAGGAATGTGGATTTGGAACAGAGGCTGGACTTGTAAAGGTAACTTTGGGATCTCCGGGAGCTGTGGGGAAACTACAAGACAGCCTAGGAAGTGGAGGATAAAAGCTAGTCTCTTGAAAGGAAAGAATAAAACAAATACATATGGGGAAAGAAGCAGAGAAAAGGTATAGTAGTGAATACTCCCTGGGGTTCCTATCATTCGTTCCTGCCCCAGTCCTACCAGATGCCTGCAGAGCTGCATTGTGCTCTTGGCATCTAAGACTTCTGTATCTTGATATTTAACCCCTCTCTGTTTTTGCTTAAGCTAGCTTCAGTAGGGTGTCTGCTACCTGCAACCTGGAGAACTGTGCCTGGCACACTACCACAGAGGCCACTGACTGTGCAGCTGTCAGTCTCAGTGAAGGCATTCCATTTGTTAACCACACGCAGAGCCAACATTTCTAACAGTTATCATGACATTAATAGACTATAAACACAAAAACATCCTTCTTAGAAAACAGGGATTTCCTGGCCTAACACAGTAGAATGTAGGAGCTTTGATCAATTGATAGGATGATGATGATGATGATGGTAACAGCTACCATTTATTGAGCATCATAATAATAATTTATTAATTCTTTAACTATGTAAGGCATGATGCTAGATGCTTTACACACATTATCCTTATTCCTCATAACTGGAGGTAGAAGTTTGAAAAGGTTTATGACATAATGAACAACAGAGATGTCATTTGGGAAAGGCTAGCCTGATGGGCCTGCTAGGAAGGCAGGTAGCCACAAGAGGGCATTTAATGTGATGGATTCACCACAATTCAAGATCTGGCTGTTGGTCCTGTAGTTTCAGAAATTTCATTGGTGTACTGGCCCTGACTAGACCTAGGAATGCTGACTCATGCTAACAAAGTTCACTGGAGACTGATATATAAACCAGTTGCCAAGTTATTAATTTACCATGAGATATGTAACTGCCAAGTAACCTGGACATTGATGCTAGCTGGACAAGTGTATGAAACTCTCTCTGTAGACAGACTGCATCGGGAGCCAAATTGTTCGAATGTTGTTCAGGCGGCTACATGATTTGAATGTTAGACACAGAGCTTTGACAGCTGTTACATTCATCTCTATAAAGGGGATTTAGCTACCAGGTGAACCAGACACTCGGGCACCATTTCTCTGATGCTGGCAGGAAAGCCTCAGCCAACAAACGCTTCCCTGACCTTCCTTGATCCCAGAGCTGACTGACTAGTCCTTCTTTTGAAGGGAACATTCTTTCTTTAGGTATCCTAATGCCCAATCCATCTTGTGTGCTTGGGAGTTCTTTTATCGATTTAAAGTTACTTTTCATACTTTAAATCTGATTCATTATTTCATGATTTAACAGTTTAAAGTAAAAGGATAATTTTATTTTCCTTCTTTCCACATTTCTCAGTGGGGTGGCTTACTATTATCTTAGTATATTTATTGTCTATGACAAGATTGCTACCCTAAATTTTTATATACATGGGAAATAATATAAATTTTAGAGTAACCAGGGATAAAACTTCTGGCTCTCTACTTATAAGTTTCATGATTCAAGGCCAGTTAATTAACTATTCTTGGCTTTTGGCTATTAATTCAACCCATGAATTTTGGGGGATATTCATATCATAGCATTTTAATTTCTAAGTATGCAATTTGTTTTATTCAAAATTCTTCCAAAGTAGTTTCACTTTGATTCTTATAATCATATTAGTGTTACTTTACAAACTAACTTCTTTGTCTTCTGAATTGGATGAATTAAGGCACAAGTGCAATGACTTCTTTGGCTAACTATTCTTCTCTATCAGAAATAAAAAACTGTCTCTTTCCCATCTTACAAGATGGTGGGTGAAAAAGTTGAGAAGCTGGTCTCTAAAGAGAAGAAATTTGTTAATAAAAAGAAGAAGCCTAAGGCCAAGAAGGGGATGCCCCACTGCAGCTGAAATCCTGTTCTGGTCAGAGGAATAGGCGGATATTCCTGATCCACCATGTATTCCAGAAAGAGGAAATACACAGCAGCTAAATCCAAGATGGAAAAGAAGAAGAAGGCCAAGGTCCTTGTCACTGTTACAAAACCAGTTGGTGGGGACAAGAATGGTGGTACTCAGGTGGTTAAACTTCACAAAATGCCTAGATACTATCCCACCAAAGGTGTGCCTCGAAAGCTATTGAGCCATGGCAAAAAACCACTTAGTCAGCATGTGAGAAAACTGTGATCTAGCATCACACCTGGGACCGTTCTAATTATCCTCACTAGGAGCCACAGAGGCAAGAGCGTGGTTTTCCTAAAGCAACTGGGCAGTGGCTTGCTACTTGTGACTGGACCTCTGTCCCTCAGTGGAGTTCCTTTACGAAGGGCACACCAGAAATTTGTCATTGCCACCACCACAAAAATTGACATCAGTAATGTTAAAATCCCGAAGCATCTTACTGATGCTTATTTCAAGCAGCAGCAGCTCTGGAAGCCCAGACACCAAGAAGGTGAGATCTTCACCACAGAAAAAGAGAAATATGAGATAACAGAACAGTGCAAGGTTGATCAAAAAGCTGTGGACTCGCAAATTTTACTGAAAATCAAGGCTATTCCTCAGCTCCAAGGCTACCTGCGATCCGTGTTTGCTCTGACAAATGGAGCTTACCCTCATAAAATGGTGTTTTAAATTTCTTAAAAAGAACCTAATTAAATGGCTAATAGATTAAAAAAAAAAAGAAATAAAAAAATGACACAGTTTGCTTTTGTTTTTTCTCTTCCTGTTGCTTCGTGAAGATATCTTTTAAGGATTCTAGTCGTGATTTTTTCCCACACAGGAATTCTGCACTAAATTCTGAAACTTTTACCGTAGGAGGATTCATCTAATTTGGGAAATTCTGATACTTGAAGGGTAAACTGAATTAACTGGAAAAAAAAGAGAATAAATTTGTTACCAAAACTGAATAATTTGATAACATTTTCCTGATGAAAAAGGCATTTTCAAGCTTCAGAATTTATTCTTATTCCCTCATTATAATATTCTTTTATTTTCATCTATATGCTGCATAAAACTTTTAGATATCTTCATTTGGTTTGTTACACAATAGGCCAAACTAAAGGCTATCTTTCCCCAAGAGGAAACAAGAACAATACCATGGCAGATCCACATAGCCATTAACATATCCATTATTAATTCTACTACAAAGAACTAATTGAATATTTATAAGCTGGGAACATGGGATTTTCAAAATGGAATCTTCAACAGGCAGTGGACAAAGTAGGACTGAGAGACAGGACAACTTAGTACGTGTCAGCTACAATGCCAGAAATTTCTTATATTTAGACTTACATAAACCACACAATACTACTTCTACATTGGTAGCATTACTTTACCACTTAGATGCTAATTACCAAATTAGATGCTAATCTTATTGATATCTAAATATATAATTTAAAATTTAACATGATAAAATTATAAAGTAACCATAGTTTTTTTATTCAGAACCTATTAGTTTGATGTAATATTATAGACATGTTTTCTGTATTTTTCATTATTATATTTGTAAAGTAAATTCTACAAAGTGATTTGGAGGATTTTTAAAATAAATTTCATTAACCATCATGGAATGATAGAATATAAACAGACAAATCTGAGTGTTTTGTATTATAACTCAACTCCATAAGGTCAATTTTTCATATGAACTAAATAGTCCTGAAGGAAAAACTCATCCAAATTCAATTCTGTTTTTAGGACTAAAGCCAAGAAGATTAATCTATTTTTGTATTTACGAACTAGCCTCTGTTTGAGGGGGCAAGTGGACTTGGCAGAATGTTCAATGATCTCATCAAGAGGCTGAGTAATGTAATGACATTAGATAGTGTGTTTACAGCAGATAATATCACTGAAGAATAACACAATGCATCCTGATATATAGTTCAGGGTGGAAAACCAAATCACATTCGTTAGCCCCATGAAATAGTCATAAATAATGTAAAAATTTTGAATAATGTAAGATAGGAACATGGAAATTCATATATTGATTCATCCACTTAATACATTTATTGAATATCTCTACTAATGAATATAATCTCTACTATAAGGGACATAAAAACAAATTAGACATAATCCCTTCCTTTAGAGACATACAATCTAGGAGGGAGACAAGATATGCACACGTAAGTTCAGTTGTGAGGAATAAGGTGAAAAATAGCACAAAAATGATATAATGAAGTGCTATAGGATTACAGGAGAGGATGATATCATACTTGAACACAGTTTCCAGGAAAAGCTTCATGGAATTTACGGCATTATAGCTGTTCTGGGAGTGTGGGTAGGACTTCAAACGGCCCAGATGGGAGGGATTCAAACAATAGAGGAAGTGGGATGTTATATGTTGGTTTGGGGAATATCAAATAGGCCAGTTTGTTTGAGTAGAGAACAGATTGCATCAGGAGACTGCAAGGCAAAGGTGTGTGTGGCAATGAGGTTATGCAGGGCCTGCTAGGTCAGTCTAGCAGGGTAAAAGAGCTACCAAAGGTTTTCTTTGGGGAATTATTCAGTTGATCTGTTCCTTCAAGAACTCAGTAGGTTTTGGAAGAAAGAGAGAGTGAAGGCTGGAATTCCATTTAGAAGTCACTTTTAGTGGCCAAGCATTTGTGTGTGAAGGAGGAATGGAGAGAAGGAAATCAATATTTATAAATATGTGTAAATAATTAATTTAAGTATATTACCTATAATATCCCACAACAACTGTGAGAGGTAAATAACATTAGCTCCAATGTTCACTTGAGGAAACTGAAGCTCAAAGAGATCAGTAGTTTGCCTAAGGTCACTGAGTTAGTTAAAAAAGGATCAGGAATTAAGAGACTTCAAAGCCCGTATTATCTGCACTGTATCAGGTTGACAAAAAGCCTTCCTTTTATTTATTATTATTCTTATTATTTTTAAAGGGCCTTCCTTTTATGAACTCCCTGTCACAGCTATACAGTATTTTAGCTATGACTCTCACACATCCAGAGATGATCACATATAGTAGGAAAATGATTCTGACAGTAGACAGGTCCTCCTTGAAAGCCAAAATTAGGGAGTCTCTTCTACCCTAAACAACTATAGAAATATTCCCACTAGAATGAGCGTCTAATGAGTGGAAAGTATCTTATCTGGATTCCCTGGATCAAGTCCAGGGTCTGTCACTGTAGGTGCTCAGGGAAAAAACCAAAATGAAACTGTGATTCATGCTGCATATTTTCTGTTCTTAACAGAAGCTCCAAGGAAATAAAATAATTTGCATGATCATAAGATCACAATTCAGAGTGTTGTTTCCACTGATAAGACCTACCCCAACTCCAAGCCCTGGAATAAATTCTACTCCTTGTTAAGAGAACATGATGATTGACCTAAGAGTTCAGCAGGATGGCATCAGTCAGCCTTGCTGCCACTCCTACTCTGTTTCCCTATCTAAGTTATAGATTTCAAGTGTTCCTTCTCACCACTAGGATCTAGCTCTCCCTTTGAACTTCCAGTAGCTACAACCTTATCTTGCTCCCTAGGCCCTTATTCCTGTTTAAACTTTGTTCACGTTTAGGTTCTCTTTTTATTTTTTTCAACAAAATATGAAACATATGGCAAAGCCTTTTTGATTATCACTGCTTTGCTTGCTAAAACTTGTCAGGCTTCCTTTACGCAGTGTTTTGCTTATGTGCCAAGCCTGGGTCCCTGGGACTGTCCCATAGCTCTTGGACCACACTAGCAGGTCTGCAGAGTCATCATCCATCAAGTTCTTCTTGGTTTAGCCTGTGCTTATGCCTGGATAGAAGAGTTTTGACAATAATTGCCATTGTATAGGTTGAATATTCCTAATCCAAAATACTCAGAACCAGAAGCGTTTTGGATTTAGGATTTTTTTTTTCAGATTTTGGAATATCTGTATACACATACCTAAATTTTTGTATACCTAATGCAAAAATCCAAAATGTGAACTGCATTCCCTTTGAACATCATATTGGCATTCAGAAAGTTTTGGATTTTGTAGTATTTCAGACTTTTGTAGTAGGATGCACAACTTATGATATTGGCAATACTCATACTTACATAACATTTGATACGTGCCTGGCCCTGTTCTATGTGTTTTACAAACATTAATTCTTATAATCATCACATTATTAGCAGCTTAATTTTTTGGTCAGGAAAAAAGCAAAACAAAAACCTGAGGCTGAGTGGTTAAGTTACTTGCCTAATGTGACACTGCTTATAAGTGATGGAGCACGAATTTGAGCTCATGCATTTTGGCTATAGCTCATCCTCTTAGCTATTATGCCCTGCTGTCCCTCTAAAAGCAGTGAGAATATAGTGAACATGCTATCAGTGGATGTATTTACTATCTCAGATGATGCCCTATTTAATATAATTGACATAATAATACCACTAATGGTTATCAGACTTATGTTAATATAGGTATTAATATTTAGCTATAAGACTGAACCTAAAAATCAGTTGGGAAGAAGCCCTTACATGATGCTGAATATGTAATATATGAATATTTTCATATATGAATATTTTATATTATAAAATAATATATGAATATTTTCATTTTGATTGAGAAGTAATCCAAATAATACTATCAGAGGACATAATTATGAATATAATCTTAATAGGAAGAGAAACAAATCTGAGGACTGAGGAATCAAAGTGGAAACTGCTGATATTTTGGTAACCTGGATCATTCTGCACACTTTAGTTCACTGGACAAAATGATTACATGCTTCATTGTTACCAAGTCAGAAGATATCTGACTAAATATATTATAAATATATAACCAGGAATTTATATAACAATTAAATAAGACTATAATAATACCTATGGGTGATTAAATAAGACTATAATAATACACATTTGGGAGGAACAGAGAACTCATTAACAAAATTTGGGGAGAGTATCTATGAACTAGGGGCTTGAAATATGTGACTAAAACATACAAGGAATCACAGGTCCTTGTAGTTTACAGCAAGAGAACTGAGTTTTGTTCTAAGCATTAGAGGAAGTCACTACAGGCTTTTAGGTTAGGGAAGTGACATAATATCATGTACATTTTAAGAACATCACTTAAGCTGTTGCTTGGAGAATGCACTATAAGTGATCAAGAATAAAAAAAATACAGAGCAATTAAGAAGCTACTGTAGAAGGGAACAGAAGATGGTAGCTTACTTTCAAGTTGTACCAATAGAAACAGGCAGAAGTAGATGGAACAAGGATATATTATGGCATAGAACTGACAGGACTCATTGATGGGTTAGATGTAGGGAATTAGGGAAAAAGCAATCAGGAATGATTCCTAGATTTTAAGTAGGTGGTGTGTAATAGGTGGAAGACTAAGAGGGAAATGGATTTTCAGAGAAATTCAGATCAGTAGAATATTAATAGGTACAATAATAATATAGCGATAGCTACCATGCCATTTACATTAAACTCAGAGAACCGACAAGCAGCAAACTTTCCCAAACCATGGGGAGTATGATCTCATGTTAGATAGAAAACCAGCCTACCACAAGCTCCAAGATAATTTACAGTTTGAATACAAAAACTACAATCATCCAATTCTGGCTTACATGGGCATATCTTAACTTGCAGAACAGTTTTTAGAAACTCTGAAGAGTGTGGACATTGGGTAGGTGCTCAGTAAAGGTGAATGGTATCTGCTTATCCCATTATCGTTAGAGGCCATATAATCTACCCACAACAGAATACAACTGGGAATTTTGAAATTGCTGAATTACATTATTCCCTTTTTATAAGCCTTTTTGTGTGTGTATACATAACATACATGCAGACAATTACATATTTCTCTCTGACACTATTAATGTAAGAAGCAGGCCTGTTCTAATATTTTTCCTAATGTGAGATCAGTACTTTCTCCCAATATTTTTATTTTAAAATGAATAGTCATTACATACCTGAAGCACATCACCAAGGTCTGCTGTGCTAATATCTGGATCCTCTGTGGTATTAAAAGGCACAGGAGTTATTCGTACAAGAGTGAGCACCCTAGGTTCTGGATATCGCCATAACATCATCCCTGGGCTATCTTCAGTTTCATTATAAAATAAGACTTCATAGACACTAGGCAGTTTCAAAGAGTCTGTCAAATGAAAGAATAATTAATTGTATGGCTTTAAAGGGGAACATGGTATATTAAAGCAAGAAAAAAGAATATAAGAATATAAAGAAGCTAGTCAATCATCTTCATACAGAAAGAAATTAAGAATTTCTGTCAATAGAAACTGAATGATAATGCATTAGTTTTGTACTATAAGTGTTTATGTACTTTTCAAGCATCTCAACAAGTTATTTAGTCAACATGCATTTAAAATATATCACACACACACTCTCATACTGAAGTTATTGCTACTTACCAGCATCTTGTATATACTGAAATTGACCTGTCCGTAAGTCATCTGAACTTTGTTCACTTTTAAATGCCTGATTCCTTTCCATAGGAGATGGTATTTGAGGTACTGGTCCAGAAGATTGCACTTCAAAATTTCTCTCCTCAAAAAGGTATCCATTGAGTAATTCATGTAGAAGAACTAAACAATTCAAATGTTCTTGACCCCAGAAGACCTTTAAAATCATACGAAACATTCTAGTGCCTTTTAAATAAAAACATTCCTTGAGACTAATTAGGTATAATCATATTTGGATTAATATAAGTCTATAATCATGCTCAATTTAATTACTGATAAAAATTCATTTCTAACAAATAAATAACTACAGGATGGAATTCTATTACTTGAGTAAACATATGACAACAAGAAAATAAGTTACATAATTTATTGCATGAATAATGAATTATAAGTGCTAATTAATGAAATTATGTTGATGTGAAGTAATATTTATGAATTAACTTAGCTATTAGAGAAAAACACTATTATGGTCTGAGAGAATGCAATAAAGATACAGTAGGCTAAAATTTTAATAAAATAATAACTTTGTGAAATAGCTTCCTACACTTGGTCTGAGATTATAAATAAATAATCCTTATTGCAGAGTTCTTTTCTTTGTAGTTTTATTCAGAGACAAAGAGAGGGAAGCTGCTCAATGATGCTTCTATTTTAGAAATAGAAAACTTAATTTTCTCCATTAGAGGAAACACCAAGTTTCCTATTTCTGCATGTCAATAATACTAATTTACAAGAGAAGTATGACCAGTAAATGATAATGATAAATGCCTGGTAATTATATTTTCAATAACATTAAATATATCTCTATATTCTGGATAAAGGTAATATAACTATTAATCCTAAGAAAATGAAGTAACACACAAGACAAAAGAATACATAGTGGTAGAAAAGTATATCCCTAGAACATGTGGGAGAGCTTTGAATCCTAGGCTATTTCTGCTCTTAGAATTAAGGCATCTCATAAATGAAGATAAGAGACATAACACTAAGTCTACTTTTGTTCTCATCAAAATTATTTTTATTTGCTACTGAAAAGTAAAGACAGATGAAAAGTCAAGCTGGGGAATGGCACTCTGTGATCTAGACTTTAAGTTGTTAAAAGACAGTGACTATAATCTAGAGATGATAGACTATATTTTGTTTTTGCTGTTATTGTTTTTAATAAAAAGTTACTTTGCTACTTTGGGGAAAAGGCAGTATCATAAATATTCTTGATAAGGTAAAATAAAACTACATGCTTATTGCTTAAATGTACTATGTAAAAATTTCTGATAGATGCTGAAAATCTCCAAAGCCAACACACGCAAAAGATAAGTAATGAGGATCCCCCAAGTCTTGCTATGTATCATTAAAAGAACTAGTGACAAGCTGAAGCAATACACACAACAAAAACATTCATGTTGAATATGTCTCCATTATTGACAAACTTGTCATTACAATTTTCTATCATTATGAATCTCTCAAGATTTTTGATTTATTCCAAATTGGGGGAGGCATCAAATCACATAAAGATTAGATTAAAAACTATCCAAATAAAAGATCAAGAGGGCCATGCATGCGCGGGGGCTCATACCTGTAATCCTAGCACTCTGGGAGGCTGAGTCAGGTGGACTGCCTCAGCTCAGGAATTTGAGACCAACTTGAGTGAGAATGAGACCCCATCTCTAAAAAAAAATAGCCAAGCATTGTGGTGGGTGCCTGCAGTCCTAGCTACCAAAGAGGCTGAGGCAAGAGGATCGCTTGAGCCTAAGAGTTTGAGGTTGTTGAAAGCTATGTCACCACGGCACTCAAACAAGGGCAATAAAGTGAGACTTTGTTACACACACACACACACACACACACCAAAAAAAATAATCAAGAAATAAGTTGGATGGCCTCATAATTCTGTACTTCCCTATAAGATAAATGCTTAAGATATTGTAATGTGACTCACTTATTGACATAATATTTAAGAAACTACTGCTAGGAAATAGTTCTTATAGTATATTGACTCTGTGATTAAGACAGATTGACAACTTTGTAATTAGAAAAGTCCACCATTAGGCTGGGTATGGGGGCTCATGCCTGTAATCCCAGCACTTGGGAGGCCTAGGAGGGTGGATTGTCTAGCTCATGGGTTTGAGACCAGCCTGGGCCAGAGCGAGACCTAATCTCTAAAAATAGCCAGGCATTGTGGTGGGTGCCTATAGTTCCGGTTACTCGGGAGGCTGAGGGAAGAGAATTGTTTAAGCCCAGGAGTTTAAGGTTGCTGTGAGTGAACTATGATGCCATGGCATTCTACCAAGGGTGATAAAGTGAGACTATCTCAAAAAGAAAAGAAAAAGAAAAGTCCACCATTAAAACAAAGTTTGACCCACCAATTCCACTCCTAGTTATATACACAAGAGAAATGAAAACTTATGTCCACACAAAAAAAATCTTCAGGTCAGCATTATATGTAATAGCCAAAAACGGAAAAGACCCAAATGTCCATCAAATGATGAATAGATAAAAAAAAATGTGCTATATCAATATAATGGGATATTACTGTCCCATAAAAGGATTAAAATATTGACACCTGCTAGAACATGGATGAACCTCTAAAGCATTATGCTAAGTGAAAGAAGTCAGTCACAGAAGACCACATATTATACAATAACATTTACATGAGATGGCCAGAAGAGGCAAATCTAGAGAGATGGAAAGTACATTAGTAGTTTCCTAGGCTTGGAGAGGGGGTTACAGGGTAATGGGGTATGACTGCTAATGAGTATGGGTTCTTCAGGGGTGGTAACGAAGATGTTCCAAAACTAACTGAGGTTATGACTGTACACTTCTAAATATACAAAGAAAGCACTATATCATATACTTAAAATAGGTAAGTTGTATGGTATGTAAATTATATCTCAATAAATCCATTAAAAGTTTAATAAGATAGCAATCTGACAATATCCTTTCTTATCAAAGATTTAAAATTTAGTGAAATAGTTCAAAAAATGAACAAAGGTCAGTTAAAAACTTATGGGAAAAATATGGCCAATCCCTACAGACCTGTAGCAGACCTCCTCTTAAATCAATGGATATTTTTGGTATTGATTGTTCTGGGCCTGGACTGCCACTGTGTTTACACCATTTAGCTTCTAGATTGGCAGTAGCACAAGACGGTCCTATCAGAATCCGACTTCTTTCTTTGAGACTTGTTTTAAGGAGAAAATCATTTAAGCTGAGTAGAAATGATGACCCAAGAATTATGCCTGGAAAAAAGAAATAGAGAAGGGCATATATTATAATTCTCCTTTGTCAAAATATGTGTGGAAAAGAACTAGCTGTACTTTCAAGAGTGTTAATTCATCCTCCATCAGTCTTTTCAGTTGGCTTTCCGAAACTACAGTTTCATGCCACTTACATAGAATTCTAGTTATTAAGCAGGTATACCTCATTCACATTCCTAACAAAGCAATATTTGCCAAAACATTATGACTTTTTCCATGTGTGAGCATTTCAAGTTTTATGAGTAGAGACATTTTCATTAAATGGTGCAAGTTTTTCAAACAACTACATTAAGAATAAGAGCAGCTGCTTCATTTGTCTATAGTTAACATGATGGGAAAGGGGAATTTTCTGTGATTTCCTACAGTAACACAGTACAGTATATTACTTTGCTAGACACTCAAGTACTTGATGGGCCATGTTAAAATTCAAAACAATCAAAATACATAACATGTGTTTTCTAAAAAATTTAGTTTAATCCAAACTTCACACATCATAACCACTTGAAGTTTACAAAGTCTTAAAAACAGATAGTGGCAGGTTAGATTTATGAGAAAAACTATATGCTGTAGTTCAAAGTAAATATACTCAGAAAAGGAATACACTTTAAAATGTAGGGTTTCTTTTGAACTTAAACTAGGAGTGTAGATCAAAACCTTTTCATAAAACCAATGGCACACTTTGAGGTATTTAGATGCAAGTCAGAGTGGTGAGTTAACTTTTCTCCCAAGGAGCTCATATTCTAAATTGTCATTGTGAATATTGAATTTCACCAGACCATGTTTGTAATGCCCATGGCTTATTTTTCTAATGATATTTGATCTTAAAAAAAGATGAAAGATTAAAAAACACCTTAGGCCCACAGTATACACATGTTTCAAAGTAT
Organism: Galagoides demidoff; assembly: GCA_963574575.1. Taxonomy (NCBI): domain Eukaryota; kingdom Metazoa; phylum Chordata; class Mammalia; order Primates; family Galagidae; genus Galagoides; species Galagoides demidoff. The sequence continues at coordinate 35,216 of CAUYQV010075370.1, read as the reverse complement.
TGTACCCACACCAACTTTTCAATTCTGTGGAGACTTGAAAACTTCACGTATGTCTTATGTTCTTATTGCAGAAATAAGATACAAAACCTCTAATCCTTCACAGAAGGCATCACAACCACAAAAGCATTAGAACTTAGACTTCTGTTAAAAAATTATCATGGTGAAAATCAATTTCTTAGGTTTTTTTCATTAACTATATTGTAGCACTGAAACTTCATTTCATATACAGAATTACCTTAACTATCTTGATTCAAAGCTATATTCCACTTAAAGAAAAACAAAACAGAACAAAACATTTTAAACAAAAAAAGCAATCAACCCCCCAAATACCTAGAAATCAGAAACCACCTTTATTGACAGAATGAAGTAGCCAATGGTTTGGAGGAAACATGCCCAAGTTTTATTATGAGTTTTATTGTGACTACTGCTATACATACCTCACCCATGACTCTCCATCTGTGAGAAAGACACACTCCAAAAAGAATGTGAAATACTATCAGAACTGGATGGAAAAGCATGCCCAGAGCCTGATTTACAAAATAACGGCTACATTTTAACAAGGAAAAATACCTCCTGCTAAATTCTCTGCTCTTCCCTCCTGTAGGGGAGATGATTCCACCTCTCCCCAGTCTTCCAGGTCCTCCTTGCCCTGGTGTGATGCCAGCACCCCATATGAGGGGCCCTCCCATGATGCTGAAGATGGGTCCTACTTTACCTGGGATGATGCTGGTGGGATCTGCTCCTGGAATGAGGCCACCCATGGGAAGCCACATGCCAATGTAGCCTAGGCCCTCAATGATGGGACCTCCTACCCATCCCATTCAGCCTGAATGACTCAACCAGTCAGATAAGGATAGAGGGAGGTCTCTTTATGTCAGTTTTATACTACTTGTTCTGCTTTACCAGGATATCTCAGTGTTGTGACTCTGGGTGTTTTCTAATAGCATGATAAAGAAGACTTACTCCCCCTTCCTATCAAAGAAAGAAGAACTTTGAAGGGAAGAAGTGGAACCAAAAAGGGGGCAGTTTTTATTTATGTTGCCAAATGTGAAAGTGAAATTTTTAACTGTTTTAGTTGAAAAAAACTCCATAAAACCGTCTTTATTAATGTTGTTCATAATTTCTTTCATAACTTTCTGACTTAACAGCATTACATTTCTTGAAATATTGAAAACTATTCAACAGTAAATATCTGCCAAGTGAAACACATCAATTGATCATGCAGAAATTTTCCAAAATGGGATTATAAAAGCATAAACTTAATTCAATTACAATGATCTAGAACAGCAGTTCTTAACCTTCCTAACACTTCCTAATGCCACAACCCTTTAATACAGGTCCTCATGCATGTTGTGGTGACCCCCAAGCATAAAATTATTTTCGTTGCTACTTCATAACTGTAATTTTGCTATTGTTATGAATCGTAATGTAAATATCTGATATGCAGGATGTATTTTCACTGTTATAAAGGGGTCACAACTGACAGGTTGAGAACAGCTGATCTAGAAAATGAGCATTAAGGCAGTGTCAGGACTACTTTACCCCTCATTCTTTTTTTAAATTTTATTTTATTTTTTATTTTTTCCTGAGACAGATTCTTACTTTGTTACCCTTGGTAGAATACTGTGGCATCATAGCTCACTGTAACCTCCAACTCTTGGGCTGAAGTGATCCTCTTGCCTCAGTCTTTCAAGTAGCTGGGACTACAGGTGCCCAATATGACAACCTGCTGTTTTGAGAGACAGGGGTCTCACTCTTGCTCAGGCTTGGTCTTGAACTCTTGAGCTCAGGCAATCTACCCTCCTCAGCTTCCCAGAGTGCTAAAATTAAAGACATGAGCCACCGTGCCTAGCCCTACCCCTCATTCTTAAACATATGTATCTTCTACCTTCATACTGCTCTATACTGACATATCTAACTATCCTGTGATAAGCTTAATGTAAATGTCTTATTGGTCCTTCATGCACAAAGCACTTAATACCAAAGGCTTACTTGGTTACTTATTTTATTTAATGGTTATCATGATCTCTTCAGGCACCTAGAATGAAAATTCTCAGGCCCTCTTGAGAGCTCTTATTTCCCTGTATAAATTTTTAAGACCTACTCATTTCTATTTCATTCTCTCTAACTTCATTATTTTAAAACATAAAGGAAGTAACACCTCAGTAATATAAGTGATTAAAAAGGAAGACCAGATCATTTTCAAGCTCTAGCAGACTGAGCATGCTGGAGGCAAGGACCGTCTTATTCAACATGACACCGAGTACAATAGGATATCGTCTGGTCAGGACATGTTCCATTGGCCTGAACTGACAATTTAGAATCAAATTCTATTTTTGGCTGTTTCTTGATCAGTAGGAAATAGAAGTGTTTAGATCTTTGATATTCTTCATTTTGTACCACTGTAATATAATAAGTTTAAATGGAAGAAATCTTAGAAATCACCTATTCCAAGTCCCCTAAAAACACAAAAATACCTTTCTATCCTGAAATAACTTCAGACCTACTTAAAAGTTCCAATAACATACCGTACAAAGATCCTATATGCCCTTCACTCACCTATGTAACCATACCACAAAAACTAAAATCAGGAAATACACATTGATACAATACAATACAAGATTTATAGGTCTTATTTAAACTTTGTCATGATTTCCCATTAATTTTCTTTTTCTGGTCTAGGATTCAAACTAGCATCCCCACTAAAGCTACCCCTTTCTACCTCATTTACAGGTTCAATTATTTATTTATATTATAGGTTATAATACTATTTTTATTTAATTTGTTGCTTAAATTGAACCAGCTTTGGCCACTGGGAACCCCTTTAAGTTGGGACCTATATCCTTTGCCATATGCCCATCAGTTTTGAGAATTTCTTTACTTTCTGGCCACAAGATGTTTCAGGCTTATATTTTCCCCACTCCATTTTGGGCATCAGTCATTTCTCTAAGGAGTCTTGATTTCTTTTGTTAAAGAATGCTATCTAGAAACTAAAACCTGGGTGCTAAGTACGCTCATGGCTACTAGAGTGTCACTGCTTCTAGGCCCTTTCAGCAGGTAGAACTGAGAAGTATATGTATGTATGCTAATCCATGTATACATACCTATCTTTGTCTCTATCTATTCATCAGTAAATATATTAAAAACCATGAATCTTTACTCATACCTCTGGTGGTTTCTAGCTTTTTCCCTTTTCTTATCTGTAGCTTCTTTCTATGACTGTGAGAAACCTGCTGACTATCCCTTTAGATGTGTTTATTTCTAACCCATTCTAACACTAGGAGTGGTCAAAATTAAAGTAAAATGACTAAGACAAACAAACAGGTCAACTTTATGGAAGCGAAGAAAAGTCAGAAAGGGCTGATATGTATGTCTGGAAGTCTCTCTTTAAGATTCTGTAGTTGATGCTTTTTAGTAAAAAAAAAACAAAAACAAAAACAAAAATAATGGGTTTGAAACCATTTTGTTTGGAGCATATGTAAATGAGATTACCGTTCTCACTCTATAGCACTTTCCATTTATAAAAGAATGTTTATAATCATAATAAAATCCTATTTTTATAGAGATAGATAATAAAACATAATTTGGATCTTATTAGATATTTCTACTATGCAGGAATTACTTCAAAATGCTGATATTGTATTAAATTAGTTTCTCAGCTCTTATCTAAAAAATACTAGTACTAAACTGCCAAAATTTGTATCATTGTACCTCATGTATATTATTCAGAAAGTATCTATCTCTTCTTAAAGAAGAATTTGATTTGAGGCAAAGCTCTTAAGAAGTGAAACAATTGTAAGTATTTGTTGATTGGAGTAAGGAGAGAGTAAAAATAAAAATATCTACACTTGAATTATTACAAAAAGAATCACAGAAACGTTGATAGCTTTGTGTCATTGCATTTACCCGTAAACTTGTAAACACTTCCCTACTATGACACAAATCCTATTCTTTCTTGCTTGGGCAGAAAGAATAAGATAGATAGAATTCTCAAGACAATAAAGATAAAGGTAGGGAATGAAACCTCAGGAAAATGGTATAGAATTAGAAAGTCAAAGGTCAGGCAAATATTTGGCAGTTTGGAACAAGAAGAAAGAAAGTGGGCCAGACTCAGGTAAGCACCGAGGAAGGCAGGAAGCAGAACAATGTGCCTAAAATACAGAGACTTTGCAATTGCAGTAGCCACTGACCAGCTATAGCTGTGTTCCAGTGACACCAGAAGCCAATAATTGCTTTTCCAGGAAGTAGTGTATCAGGAAGGGGAACTTGACACACTTACTCAAACTGTGTGTTTGATATTCTCTGGCGTTTGACTTGGTTCAGGAATGTGATCCAATGAAAACCAATAGATATAAATATGCCCTGCCTGGTCCCTTTTGTCCCCTTCTTTTCTTTCTTGCCATACATTTATAAGGAAATGAGGTGTGGTTCAATTTTGAGACTACACCATCGATTTAACTTATTCCATGTGCACTCCTTTTCCCCCTATACATGCCAACCTGCTGTGACTCTGCTCCTCCATAAGGCAACTCAACTATCTGTGGCACTGAGGAAAGGTTCACCCACAAATATCAGGTTTTAAGCTTAAAATTGAGTCTTAGTTTTGAGTATTTCCTGTTACAGTCTTAAAAAGCTGTAATATGATAATAGAAAAACTTATTAGTTCAAGTGGTTTTAAATCTTGGTGTAAGTGACTAGTACTAAGAGACTGTGGTGATCACTTAATAATAAAGAATGGTGATGAATTTCACAAAGGGTCATTTATATACTGTAAACCAAACTTCACATCTTTACCACAAAATATGAAAATAATCCCTGGGACTCATGACAGAGTTGTTAATTCTCCTTTCCTTTCCTTTACTTCGAGAAGCTAACCTATAGGATATCATCTCATCCTTTTTACTTTTTCATCACAAATCATTAAATATCTTCCTTGGGATAATATGAATCTTACTTTATACAGCACGAGACACATAAACCCAGGCTACAAAGAATACTCAGCGTTCATGTAAACTGGATACTTATATATTAAAAATCTTGTGTAAATGGCAACAGAAAATTAGTCAAGGCATGTGTTATACTTCTTTCTAACAGGCTAAATCACTATTGGAGAAAATGCATACAGGTTAAAATGATAAAGACTTACCTTTATTAAAAATGGAATACTGGAAAGGCTAAATAATTTCACAAAGTTCTTCTATAGGTTTATAGAAAATGTGAGAAATGTTTATATTTGTTCTAGTTAGTGACTACTAGCTAGATAGTGACTACACAGGGTGTTTGATGTATTATCCATTATATTTTTCTGCTAAATTTTTAAAAATAGGAAGGAGGGAAGAAGAGAAAGAAAAAAATTATAGAAATATGCTTCAAATGTTCTGGATTTAAAATTGTCACTTAATGTTTGAAAATATGAATATTATTACTTGCTTATCCAATTACTGATCAGGTCATTTTTTTAAAAACTTTAAATTCTAAAACAATTTTAGGCTGCTAGGAAAGTTGATATCCTTCACCCAGCTTTCCCTAATGCTAACAACTTACATAAAACCAGAGTATGATTCTTAAAAATCAGCAAATTAACAGCAATACAATACTACTACTACTACTAACTAATTTATACACCTTTGAATCTTACCAGTTTCTCTTCTAATGTCTTTCCTTTTTCTGCTCCAGTATCCAACCCAAGATCCCATGTTGCATTTGGCAATTATGTGTAATAAGGTTATTTTCATCAAGCATTCAGTGACTTCTTCCTTCAACAGAATGCTTTTCTGCTGAATTTTTCTATTGATCTCTTTCAAAAATCTGTTCATCTTTTTAATTTCACTCTTAGCAAACTCATGGCAGATATTTAATTAAATTAAATGAGGTGTAGCAACATTGAGAAGTAATTCCAGAAACAACTGGTACGATAAACATAACTAAACTTGCTTTGTTTTCATACTGACATGTTTTTCATTGAGTATTGAAATTTAGTTCAAGGAACAAATAGTTGCATGACCTTTCAATCACTCCTTCAGACGACTAATAAATGCAAACCACTTGTTTTGGAAAATGTTTACAAAATGCTGCCAGCCCTATATGGTCAGTATCAACCAGACCCTTAGTAAGAAAGCACATGCTGACTGAGCAAGAGGTACTCTAAATCAAGCTTCTGTACATCATTAGAAAGAGTACTCAAGGATGACATGTGCTAGCAAAGCACATCCAGGTAATTTTTTTTTTGTCCAGCTGGAAATAATCTAAGGCTACTAGAAAATCAGCGAGCATTTGTTAGATACATCCAGAAGCTGATTTGCATAACAGTGAAGCACTGGCATACCTCAAGATGTGAAAAGGAAAAAGTTTTTGTAAGTATGGCCAATACAGACATAACAAACCCTTAAAAAAAGAAAACCTTCCATTTTTAGTTGTTTCAGCTATGTTGAAGCACATAAAAATGGCTATTTTTACTTGGCTATTGTAATCATGAAAAAAAATAGTTACCCCCATGCCCTGATCAGAATATATAAGTAGATCAGATTTTATTTAATTACATTTGATCTTAGAATAAGCTTATGTAGACTTTTAATTGATGTATGGAGCAAAACACAACAAAACAGAGAACTACATGGATATTGACGTTTAAGCTGTAAGGGGTGCCAGAGCTCCCCAACAAATTAAGTCTAGTCATCAAAATGAGAGCTAGGGGTGGCCCACCTATTAACACATGCATTGTCTCGAAGCACCTGAGAACTTCTCATAGGCTGGACTCTCACCCAGTCCTCACTGGTGAATAAAAGCTGAGACCACTCATCTAATCTAAACCTCTTCTTTCAGATATAGGAAAATGGAAAAACAACAGCTGGAACGGGAATTCTTTCTTTCACATAAAGAAAGGAAGACTTTCTCATGAAATCTGAAATGTCTTCAGAGAGTTGGCTACTCACACAGCCACTGTCCAGGAAAGGTATTTTTTTATGAAATGCTTTAAAACTCTAGGATCTTAGAAAAAAGTAAAACTAAAAATACCAAAGGATGACGGAAGATATGCTTTGCTTCTTTATTCTTCTTCAATCTGCCACTGTGCTCATGGTTTTTATAGTTGTGTCAGTTTTTTAGAAAAATAAAACTTCATTGGATCATGTGGCTATGTTTTTTTAAAAAAAAAAGCAGACTGGCAGATCTGGTTGTGCATATTGGAAAGTATATGACAACCTTCTCACACAGAAAAGAACAACAGTTAATGCATGCTTGAAAAGTTTTTGAGATGAACATTGTAGCTGGTTAATTGAATTACATGAGCAAACAACTCCTGAATATATATAATATATATTTATATATATATATACATATATATATTTTTTAAAGTAAGTCACATGGATGAAAAAACTGGTATAAATTTATTCAAATAATGTTGAAAGCAAAATGACTTGCTGCAATTTACTGCAATGGCTTTGAAACTGGTCTTGATCTACATAATCCAGGTTTTAAAAGACTGCTATAACAGAAAGGCCAGAAGCCAGGAAAGATATGTTATAGGCACTACTCTATCTTACATTATCCCTGTACAAACTGCTTAGCCTCTCCATTAGTTACTCAATGGGGGAGTTAAGACTAATTCACTGGGCATTATCCCAGGATTCTTTGACATTTAGTGGTTCCTACATGGTAACTATGGGCCAGTCAGTAGCAGGGCTGAGTGCCTCTGTCTGCCTCCTGCTATCACCATATCATTTTATAAAAACTATGACTAATAGCTAGTTCTTAGTAATTTCATTTTTCCAACTGGTAACTAAGTTATGAGTAAATGCTTTTCCCTGTCCCCAACTCACTTGCACAGCCTCAGTCAACAGATCCATAGGATCAGACAGGGAATAAAATAACATCTAAGATATGTGCTTGGTCACTCATCACTGATAGGGTTGTTTTGCCAGAAACTTTCCTAGCAAACAGCTTATTGGCTTATATAGACACAAGAGCAATTTGCTGTGGCTACAGGCAAAACTAAGTGCTGTCACATATTCAACATGGGGGTTAGAGATTTACTTCTAATCCTTCCTTTTTCCACAGTCCCTGGGCTGGGGCTGTAAGAATTCTTGTCCATCCATCTACTACTACTAAACAGGTGCTATCATTAGTATACAAAAGAAGCTATTAAGAAAACATTCTCTAGGATTTAATTATTAAGGCTGGAAACTTTCCTCTCCAATAGTATTAAACACAGTGAGATATCTTCATGTTAACTGATAGCGTTTTTGTTGTTTCAAGGGCCCTTTTTTCTCCTTTCCAAGAAACATATTATTTTAATATGTGTATATGTGAAATTTGTTTTTTCCTAAATTTATCTAAATCTAGAAAAAGGTTTATTTATCATACCTTTGTTAAAACTAGAAGAACATCTAAAAGAAAGCAATCCCACTTATAATAGCTATAAATAAATAAAATATCTAGGAACAAATTTAACCAAAGAAGTGAAAGGCCTCTTTAAAGAAAACTATAAAATACTGATAAAAGAAGTTAAAGAGGACACCCCCCAAAAAAGAAATTTCATAGATTGAAAGAATATTGTTAAAATGTCCACATTACCAAAACAATCTACATATTCAATGCAATCCCTATCAAAATGTCAATGACATTCTTTACAGAAATAGAAAAAATAATCCTAAAATTTATATGGAACCACAAAAGACCCAGAATAGCCAAAGTCATCTTAAGTAAAAAGAACAAAACTAGAAGAATCACATTACCTGACTTCAAATTATTCTACAGAAAAAAACAACAATAACAATAGAAACAAATTATACTCCAGATCTGTAGTAACTAAAATAGCATGGTACTGGCATAAAAATAGACACATAGACTAATGAAATAGAACAAGGAACCTAGAAACAAATCCATACATATATAGTGAACTTATCTTCGACAAAGATGCCAAGAACATACAGTCTCTTCAATAAATGGTGCTGAGAAAGCTGGATATCCATATGCAGAAAAATGAAACTAGACTCTTATCTCTTACTGTATACAAAAATCAAATAAAAGTGGATTAAAGACTTAAATATAAGACATGAAACTATGAAACTACTAAATGAAAACATTGGGAAATGTTTCAGGACACTGGTCTGGGCAAGGACTTCTTTCATAATGCCCCTACTGCACAGTCAACCAAAAAAAATTGGACAAATGAGATCATATCAAGATAAAAAGTTTCTGCACAGAAAAGGAAACAGCCAACAAACTGAAGAGACAACTGAGAAAATATGAGAAAATACTGCACACTATCCATCTGACAAGTGATTAATAACTACAGTAAATAGACAGCTTCAACAACTCAATGGGAAAAGATCAAATAATCAGTTTAAAAATGGGCAAAGGATCTAAATAGACATTTCTCAAGAGAAGACATACAAATGGCCAACAGATATATTTAAAAATGCTCAACATCATTAGTTATCACAGAAATGCCTATGAAAACTACAGTGAGATATCATCTCACCCCAGTTGAAATGGCTTTAATCACAAGGACAGGCAATCATGAACACTGAACCCTTGTATAACCACTATGGAAAACAGGATAAAGTTTCCTCAAAAAACTGAAAGGAGAACTATTGCAAGATCCAGAAATCCCACTGCTGGATATATCCAAAGGAGGGGATTTCAGTATATGGAAAAGATGCCTGCACTCCCACGTTTATTACTGCAGCACTGTTCACAATAGCCACAATATGGAACCAACCTAAGTGTCCATAACAGATGAATGGATAAAGACACTGTGGTCCCTACACACAATGGAATATTATATAGCCATAAAAAGAATAAAATGCTGCTATTTGCAACAACATGGATGGAACATTATGTTGAGTGAAATATGCCAAGCACAGAAAGACAAATCTGGTACTCTTTCACATGTGAGACCTAAATATTAAAAACAGTGGATCTCACTGAGCCAGAGTAGAATGACAGTTCCCAGAGACTGGGAAAGGTAGCAAGGAGCAGGGGATAAAGTAGGGCTGGTTAATAGGTACAAAATAGTCATTATCTTTTTTTTTGAGACAGAGTCACCCTGGGTAAAGTGCTATGGCGTCACAGCTCACAGCAACCTCCAGCTCTTGGGTTTAGGTGATTCTCTTGCCTCAGCCTCCTGAGTAGCTGGGACTACAGGTGCTCGCCACAACGCCTGGCTATTTTTTTTTTTCTGCAGTTTGGCCAGGTCTGGGTTTGTCACCCTTGGTATATGGGGCCAACACCCTACTCACTGAGTCACAGACGCCACCCAATAGGTGCAAAAATATAGTTATATAGTTAGATAGAATGAATAATATTTGATAGCACACAAAGTGACTGTAATCAATAATCAGTTGAAGTATACTTTAAAATAACAAAAAGAGTGGAACTGGAATCTTAACTCAAATGTTCCTAACACATTAAATACCTGAGATGATGGATACCCCAATTACTCTGATTTAATTAACGCACATTTTATACCTGTCTCAAAATATCACATGTGCCCTATGAATCTATACGACTGTTAAATAGTCATGATAATTAATTTTTTTTTTTAAAATAGAAGAGATTTAAAGCACTGATACTTTTCCTATAATACATAGGACACCCAAGGGACAATATAACAGGACACAATACTATAATATATACCTACAAGGTGAACAGTTTTCTAGCCAAAAGCCTAGAATAACTTTGGAATTTAGTAAGTAATACTGATAGCAAGGAATAGGCTAATTTGGCTAGAGACAAGATTTGAAGGTGGATTTACAAGGAAGACTATAATGACTACCCTGGATTTCTCATTAGAAGGGAGCAGAGTCTTATGAAGACTTCATATTCCCCAAGAGAACCATATTTACACAATTAACAATTCTTTTGTTGGAGAAAAAAGCTTTTCATTATTGCATGTGGACACATGTGGGCTGTGTAAAAATACAAGAGATGTGTAACACACGGTAAACAGAAAGTAATGATCTAAAACAGGCCAAATCCTTGAACTCGTCATTAATAAATGTCTCTCTTGCATTCAGCTACCCAGGCTGCTGGGAGCCTGTTTTCTTCAAGTACTTCAAACACTGAAATCCAGGAACATTTATTATTTTAATCCATTACAGGCAGTGCTTGATTTAACTTTATTGGTTGTGGTGGTGGTAGTGGTTATAAGTGGGGGTACAGCAATGTTCTTTTACACATCATTTCAAAAGGGCTTAATTATATTTTATAGTTTGGGCCAGGAATTCTGCTTGTTTTTTGTCTAACAAGGTTCAAATGGAGTTCAGGTCAGTGATGAATCAGAAGAAAAAGTCAGAGATGGTTATCTTTCTGAAATGAGCTCATCTCCCTCTACGAAAGGCTGGGCAGGTACATCATGTTCACCACACCACAACACATGAGATCGCTCTGATAAGCCTACGTTTGGTTTGTTGCTTATTAAATAGTTTTTATTTTTCATGCAGCCTTGAATTTAATACATCAGAAATTCAACCCAATGGTATTCCTCTGTATCGCTGAAGTTGTTATCCTACGTATTTTAAAGGCTTCCTGCTGGAATCCAAAAACAGCTATAGTCATCACATAGCACCAAAATAAAAAATACACATGAAGAACATTTTAAGAAATGCATAAGCTCTTCACCACATGACAGTATGTGTCCCCAAATAAAAGATGTAGAGTAGTACATTAACATAATTCGGTTAAGCAAAAGAAGTAACTACACACACATGGCTGAGCAGCATGTATCTACTAGTGGTTTCTTTTGTTCTTGCTGTTTTTGAAACAGGGCCTCACTATATCATCCAGGCTGGTCTTGAACTCCTGGGCTCAAGTGATCCTCCCACCTCTGCCTTCCATGTAGCTGGGATTGTAGAATACTAGTGTTCTTTTCTTAATTTGTCAAACAAACATTCATAATTTTTTGTCCATTTTATTGCAGGTATGAAAAAGATCTTTTCTAAGGAAGTGGTATTAATATAGCTTATTTTTGTCCAAAAGTCTAACTAATCATATAATATAAGCATTATTATAGCAAGAGAATAAAACCAGTATGCTGAGATTTCTCCTTGTATTATTCCCAAGAAGAGAACAGGAGAATTGCATTTATGGGTTTTATTTGCCACCATATTAGAGAAATGATATAAGATATTATTTTGAAAAAGTTAAGATAATTTTACTTATTCTTATTTCTCATCTGATTTTTAGAAATTCCTATTCTACTTTTTTTTTAATGCCTCAGTAGTTTACTAGAATGTACAGAAATATCTCACCATCAAAAAAAATCAGTAATCCATAGGTAATTTAAGGGTAAAAAAAAGAGATACATGTCAGTTCATCAGTAGCAACTTTGAACCTTGTTATAAAGTAATAGGAGGGAATCTGACCAGGATTAATAGGGCTGCTCAGTCTTGGGATGAGGAGGCGTCATGTTTCACGGACTCCAGGCCATCTGTTCTGCCCTCCTACATTTTACTTCTGCAAAACTATAAATGCTCCTCTACCTCAGGGACTATAGAAAAGCATTAGAATTCTTCTGCTTTTCATTATCACAAGATTCAGTAACTCATTTCATTGTCAAGATAATCCCCTTTTACTCTTTCTTTTGCGCTTGCAGGGTATGCCAAAATGACAAATAAAATCCCAGATGTTACAGACCCAACGAGGTCTCCACCTTTCCTTGAGTGTTGGTTTTAAGCTACTTGGGACATTGTGTCAAAAATGACAGGACCCTGATGCCCACACCCAATATTCATTAAGGTTTGTTAGTGATTTGTACAGCTGTCTACAAGCTGTACTTCCACTTCAATCCTCAGTGGCTCCTTAAAAGTTAAGTTTGTCCTCTGGCTTTAACTGTCAAAGAATTCATTTCATATTGTTCAGGCACTGGTAAGAGATGCTATTTCTTTCTAAAAGTAACCAAAGTCTTTGGGGTGTTGTAAATGGCTTATTATTGCAACATATTATTTTAGGTAGTCATATCTAATTTAATGTTTTATTTCCCTTTAGGATAATGTATCTCTGCAGCATCCACAGGCTATGACAACTCCTTACAAGATTTTCCTCAGGAGATCTGGTAAACTATAGACTGAAAAGCTGGAGCTCTCCTTTCTAGCAATTAACGACCTGGTTTTCCTTTCAATACATGAAAAGGAACTTAAGGTTCTTTATATTTTACTGGTCTGGAATTTGGTGAACATTAGAAGAGGTATTTTGTATACGCAAAAAATAATGTGGCCATGCTTTCTTTCTTTCTGCCTTTGTTTATTCACAAAGATAAGTACATCTGGGTGACAGAGGCTAGAGCAGTGAAAGTTATTTAAACCATAGCTTTTTGACTAGAAGAATCGCAACTCTCTGCTTTCTGCCTAAGTGAAAAGTCCCTTAAGTCTCTTTGGACAGGGGATCCTTCCAACTTTCTCCAATTCTAACTAGAAGCCAGCTAAGATGGTCTCATTTAGTTTCTTCCCTCAACACCTTGTGCCATCTAAACTTGTTTATAACCTGGTTTCCTTTTTCTTATCTATATTCATGGAAGCTCCCAACCCTAAGTGCCTCTGAGAAAGAAGGCCACAGCCTAAAGTACAGCTATTTCATAGCTTTGAATTGTGTACTCTTGTTTGCTGAAATCTAAGGAGTGCCGCCCTAAGAGAGCTAAGAGAGCCATAATTTACTCTGACAAGGAGAGCTAGTCTCAGCTCACTCCCCACCTTGCCTGTGGAAAGTGCTACACTGCCAGTTCAGAATTTATAGCTACTTACTTACGGTTTCTCCAAAATGCCATACTTCACATGGCAAAAAAGATTATGTTGTGTGTTTATGTGGGGGGAAGGAGATATTTTTTGAAAGAGCATACTATAGAATAGATATACTGGATAGCAAAAGGAATATTATCTGCTTTAAAATATTTCAAAATTTAAGATTCATTTTGTTATTGATAATGTAATCACAGGATTTTCTGTAATATTATATCCCAACTTTAAAAATGCAAGCATTACATCTACTAAAATCAGAAATTTAGGGCCATTTTACCGAAGTTGGAGAGAACATACGTATTCTAACAGAAATAGGAATTAGGTAATTATAAATCACTTCTACAGCAGCATCTGTGGAGTGGAATTAAAAAAATCAAATCTCTTGAAATTCTCATAGTTTAGGATCATAGAATAAATAAAAGAGGCTAAGAAGAACTGGTAGATTTATTTTGTAAAGCAGAAAATATTTAACTATTTCATTTTGTTCTAAATGATGAAAATAGCAATCTCTTTAACCACTTTAGTGAATAATTTGTCATTACTTAGTTTTAAAAATGAGTAAATCAAGCATTTCAGATTATTTAAATGCTAATGTTTTGAGAAAAAAATGAACTTTCCTCTTTCATTTTTATTATTTGCCTTTTTAATACATTTTCCATAAGCTTATGACAGTTTAGATGATAAAAAATGTAATCATTAGGTAAACTCAAATATTTTTTATACTTCTGACGAATGAGGAGACATGCCTATAACACATTACCAATGGTGTTTCTCTAAATATTACTTAGCACATAAGATTCCTGTAGCATTACAAATCTATTTCAGCTCCTAAATTAAAACTCGTGGAAAGAACCGTTTTACCCTGTTTATATAACATTGTCACATAAAGAGTGTTAAAAAAATATTTCACTAAAAATAGCTTGCGTAAGTTAGGGATTAGAGTAGTTTCTGCTGCTATAATTGTTCCTTTGTAGTTTTTTCCATGATGTTTTTGCACAGTGTTTTTGACTGTGTTTATTAAAGTCAGCACATCAAAAAGGATCAAAGAGAAAGTGAGTGAGAACCAAAGAAACCCCAAGTGTGTTGTCTCATTGGGGAGTTATGCAGATTCGCATAAACAAGTGCAAATTGTTGAGGTTTTAATGAAAATTTTCTACAATTATTTTATCTTAAGTCATTCTATACAATAACATCTGTACAGCAGATGGCTATACTGTACCAAAGCAATGCTCCTTTTTCTTTCTCTGTTTAATAGTACATCTGAGATGACTACTTTTGTCACTGTGCTCAATTTGGTTAAGCAAATAATTTGAAAAGTACAGCTGCTGCAGATGGCCACAATAGTTATATAAACTGTAAAATCAAAGACGCAGTTAAGTATTTTTGTATTCAATTCAAACTATAAAAATCTGATATTAACTCCATTGAGCTCAAAGATATACTACAGTATAAAATTTTTCAACCAAATGTACAATAATGTCATTTGAAAAATACACAAAGAAATTTGACTACCAGTAGGAGGTTTTGTGCATATGTGCACGTGTATGTGTGTATTTGGTGATAGATACTTTTTACCACTTACCAAAACTATACTTTGAATATATGTTTGTATATATTTCATCCAAATTGCAAAGCACAAATATTTAGGATATTCAACCATATAAGGTTCAAAGCTTTAGTTTTATTTTTAAAAAGTAATAAAAATTAATGTTCTGAAAAAAATACATAGTAACCTCTCAATTGCAATTTTCCTAGAAATTAGTCTTTACCAATAATTAGAACTTAACACAATCTTATTTTACTTAATTACAAGTTATTATTATTTTGCTGACTACACCGTCTTCTTAAACTGTTTGAAAAACATTGTCACCTCCTAATATTTTGAAATAATAATAATAAAAAAGAACAGAGAAACAAACAAAAAAACCTCCCTGAGCCTAGAGTTAAATAAAGCAGAAATACAGAGAAAGATACACTTTGGTGTTTGTTATGGTCTCATAATAAAATTGTTTCTATTAAATGGCTAACTTCAATTTTGATTTGACTTAAGTAACTATTCTAGAACATTTGCTAGATGCTATACATTATGATTGTGTAAAGTACATCTTAGTCAAAGCTACAGTTTCTATCTTTTTGTCTAAGTAGTTTTAAGAACATAATTTTTAAAGGAGCATAGGTATGTAGTTTTTCTAGCATACAGGAGGAAAAAACAAATTATAAAAATGGAATGAGCCTAGTAACTTATATAGATCCGTGAAATAAGGATTTTAATTATATGTTAAAGACACTTTCTAATAGATATCATTAAAAGTGGATAAAACATTAGCAAGTAAATAAAAAAATAATGATGAAAAAATGATAATGAAAAAAGGATCTAGAATTGAGCATTATGTTTAAATTCTTCCACTCTGTTTGAGTCCTAACCTTTTCCTGCTATGATTAAGGTACAACTGGAAAGGCGTGGGAATAGGCCCAGTGTTGTCTGGATTGCAATTTATTTGTGGATAGATCAGACATTGTAGCCTATAGTGTTTCATAGTCTTTCATGTCCCATGAACTTTACATTTTTCATTTTTAACTTTGAAGACAATATAAAAAATATAGAACATTGAGCTGGCAGGGTCACAAATATTTTCAGTGAGAAAGAAATAAATCATCTATGTTTTGGCCTAAACCTCAAACTGCTCAACTATAAAACTTTTTCTTTATCTCTTAAACTACTGTGTCCAAACTGGATAGATAGAACTAAGTTACAGTGGTCTATAATAGCCCCCATTTAATTACTTTTTGGTAAGAAACTAAGTTACTAAGAGTTTAAGGATTTACTGTATCTCCTAACCCTATTCATCCCACTCCCCCCACAAATTAAAATGGGAAAAAAAAATGGTTCCCTTTTGCTACTTTTACTTTTAGAGAAAAATTTCTGGCATTGTTCCCTCAACTTTTACAGTAGCAGTTTCTGTGATTGAAAACTGCTATTTCCCACACGTGCTTTGCCTTTTCTCTTTCCCTCTTCACATTCCTTGTGCCTACCCTTTTTGATTCAGTGTGAAAAAGCACATAACAACTTAGTCATGGTAACAGAGGAGGAAAATGTAGATGTCACTGCCAGTTAATTTCTCACCTCTCCACCCATCAGTGACATTCAGTTTGCAGGGTCCATGCCTCTCTTTGGCATAAATGAGGCATAGAAGCCTTTCCTTGCCAGGTGTTGCTGCCTGATGGAACACCTCAATGGCATTCTTGCAAAATTGAACTTCGGCTTCCATTACACTTTGTGTAGCATATCTGACACTGTAGCAATTTTTCCTTTTTAAATAAATTGTTGCCACTGACTCAATGCAGTGCATCAGAATCACCTATAGGGATTACTGAAGTACAGATTGCTGGGCTCCATGCTCAGCATTTCTGATTCAGTAGGTCAAAGTTGGGGTCTGAGAATTTGCATTTCTAACAAGTTTCCAGATAATGCTGGCTATGCTGATTCTGAGAGCATGTTTTGTATTTTTTATTTTTTGGAGACAGGGTCTTGATTGGTTGTCCAGGCAGTGCAGTACCATCACCATAGCTAACTGCAACCTCAAACTCCTGGCCTCAAGCAATTAATTGCTTACCTAATTTTTTTTTTTTTAGACAGAGTGTCATTATGTCACCCTTGGTAGAGTGCTGTGATGTCACAGCTCACAACAACCTCAAACTCTTGAGCTTCAGCGATTCTCTTGCCTCAGCCTCCTGAGTAGCTGGGACTACAGGTGCCTGCAACAATTCCTAGCTAATTTTTGTTGCAGTTGTCATTGTTGTTTAATTTTTAAGTATATGTCTTACTATGTCACTCAGGCATGGTCTTGAATTCCTGGCTTCAAGTGATCCTCCCATCTTAGTCTCCCAAAATTCTAGGATTATAGGTGTGGGCCACTGTGCCTGGACTGGAGATCACACTTTAAGAATTACTATTCTAATGGTTCACAAAAGTTGAACCACTAATGTTCTACTACAGCTATTTTAGGTAAAAAGAATTTTAGGAATTAACAATTTTAAAGACATCTATAGCAATAATCCTTAAGAAGACAGAACCAATTCAGTTTATACACTAAGTACCTAGGCTCAAAGGATTTGTTCTACAATTAACTCTACAATGAAGTCACAAGCCAGGAATGTCCCCATCTCTAGAGTTCTTTAAAATTTTTAACTTTTGCATAATATAAATCTTTAAAATGATGCCTTTTCAGATGTTAACACACCATATTTGTTGCTTTCTTCCTTCCTCCCCCTTTTCTGTGACTTACCAGGAATTTTTTGTGCTGCTTTCACACTAAGGCTTCCATTGAGGTTTGATAGAGATGCTAACAGGCATGGTTTACTAGGATGGGGGACAGTTTCCATGGAGATCACAATCTGTGTAGTATGGATGGCAATTTTTTGAAAGCAGGAAACAGCTCTCCACATGTTTTCTTGAACTGAAATCTTTTGTACTCCATCACCATGAATTTTAGGTTTAGACAACTTTCCATGGTAACATTTGGAGACCAGAAGCTCATCCTTATTCAACGTGGTTTCTGATGGGGCTGAAGTTTCTTTGCTATGTGCCAAGTCATGTGCACTTTTTATCTTCTTTAAAAAATGGTTTATCTGATCCAGTTTGGTAAAACTCAGGTTTGCTTTCAAAGGCTTTGATATATCCAAATTGATGTCTGCTATAGAAGTGAAAAAGATAAGAAAATTATTAAAGCTCTCCTATTGAACATAAGTCTTTACTTCCCTGTCAAACTCCAATTTAAGTGTCCAAGTCTATATTATGAACTCATTAGGATGCCAGAACATTATATTCCTTTTATTCATCACTTTACATTCCATTTCATTATATGAAGGCACACTCCGTGTGCTGCTTACCTGCCTACATTCCTGGCAGGAATTCCACATAACTGTTCATGAATTAATGGAAAGGGCCACACACATGTATCAGGGCTGTCCATTTCTACTTCTGCCCTAATACTCCAAGGCAAAATGGAGCAGGCTTTCTAATTTAATTTTTTGAAACTGGCCTTTTTTTCTTTAAAGGAAAAAGGACTTCCCTCACAATCCAGAACCATGTTAGACTCAGATATTGGTATTATTAATAATAAATATCCGTGGCTCAGCATTGTAGCTCAGTGATTAGGGCACTGGCCATATACACCCGGGATGGAGGGTTTGAACCCAACCCAGGCCTGCTAAACAACGACAACTACAACAAAAAAATAGCCAGGCATTGTGGCAGGCACCTGTAGTCCCAGCTACTTGGGAGGCTGAGGCAAGAGAATTGCTTAACCTAAGAGTTTGAGACTGCTGTGAGCTGTGACGCCATAGCACTCTACCAAGGGTTACATAGTGAGAATCTGTCTCAAAAATAAAATAAAATAAAATGAAATAAAACATCTGAATGACTGGTTGAAGTAGCCTCCCCTACCTATTCTCTAATCATGTTTATGCAGAGAATGTTTATTTCTCCGTTGTGATATGTTGCAAACAGAACAGTCCCTGTGCCTTTCCCTACATTTCACATTGATAAAAGCTCGAATATCTTACCCAGTATAACATAGTTTTATTCATGATGATAACTCTTAGCAAACTATCAATAAAGGAGAAATTCCTAAACCAATAAAGGCTATATGAGAAAAACATATGGGTAACATCATAATTATGAAGGATTAATGCTTTTCTCCCAAACAAGGAGACAAAGGCAAGAATGCTCTTTCTCACTATTCATACCCAACATAGCACTGAAAATCGTAGCCAGTACAATAAGGCAAGACAATAAAAGGCACACAAATTAAAAAGAAAGAAATAAGAAATAGAACAATGCTTATATGCAGATGACATGACTGTCCCTATATAAAACCCAAGAGGAATATATAGAGAAGCTCTTATAATTAATAAATGAGTTTGGCAAAGTTTTAGAATATAAGATTACTACAGAAAAATCAATTGAATTTCCAGAAATTAACAATGTGCAGGTGAAATAAAACCTTAAAACAAAAAATAACATTTATAGCTCCAAATAAAAGAAATATTTAGGTCTAAATCTAAACAAATATATATAGTATTTCTATGCTAAAAACTAAAAATGCTGATAATAACTTTATAAAGACTAACACATACCATATTCATGAACTTCAAATTCATGAAGACTCAACGTAGTAAAAAACTTAATTCCCTTCAAAAAGATCTATAAATTTAACATAATTCTAATAAAAATATCAGAATTATTTATTTTAGATGTATAGGAACTGATCCTAAAATTTACATAGTAAAGCAAAATAACTAGAATAGCCCTAACATTTCTGAGAAAGAATAACATTGCAACTTAAACTACATGATTGTAAGTCTTAGTATAAGCCACCATGATCAAAACAGTATAGTCTTAGAGAAGGAATATAAATATATATATATGAGTGGAACAGAACAGAGAGTCCAGAAATACAGTCCAAACAAATATTGTCAAGTAATTTTTGAAAAAGCTACAAAAGCAGCTAAGTGAAGAAGGGTATTTATGAATGATGTTGGACATCTGTATGTTAAAAAAAGATACCTTAAACCCAACTTCATAACTTATACAAAAATTAACTCAAACTGAATCATGGATTTAAATATAAGTAAAAAATTATACAAATTTCTTTAGAGGAAAACATTTAAGAGAAAATCTTCAAGTCCTTGATACAATATCAAAAAAGCATGATTCATTTTTAAAAATTAATAATTTGAACTTCATCAAAATTAAAAACATTTCCCTTATAAAATGAAGTGTTAAGAGAATGAAAATATGAGCCATGCACTGGGAGAAAATATTTGCAAATCACATATCTCACAAAAAGCTTATACACATATTAAAAAAAGGAGTCTTAAAACTCAGCAATAAGAAAAGAACTAACCTAATTTTAAAATTGGCAAAAGGGGTGAACAGACATGGGACATAATCAGAAAGTATATATGAATAGAATATAAGCAGATACTATACAAAGAAGTTCAACATCACTAGTCATTAAGAATCGCAAATTAAAATGACCATGAGATACCTACTAGAATGGCTAAAATGAAAATAGTTAACAGTACAAAGTGTTGGAGAGGATACAGAGTTACTGGGATTCTCATGTGTTGCTGTTGGGAATGCCAGAAGACACAGCCACTCTGGAAAATATTTTAGCAGTTTTTCATATGACTTTGTATGATCCAACAATCCCACATTTAGTTATTTTACTATAGAGAAGTGAAAACTTACATTCATACAACTTACATACAAATGTTTAAAGTAGCTCTATTCCTAATCAACAAAATTGGAAATAGCTTAGTTGTCCTTCAATGGATGAATTGTTAAACTGTGGTATATCTGCATAATATTTAAATTATTCTATAGTATTTATACTGCTGAAGTTATTGAAGTTTAAAACCACACTGAGACATTTAGGACAAACTATGAGAGATAGGGATCCAAGATACTGTTTTACATTTTCTAGTTCCCTAAGTACTGTATTTTGAGCCCTGACTAATTTTTACCTATGCACATGCACTAGTGATTTTAAAAATAAACAAGACAAGCAACTGTAATAATTATGTATTTTCCATCTCTATTTTGAGCTATAATATTTATAGTGAATAAATGTTGCAGGCTGCCCCTTGTATTGCTTTGCGAAATGGGTCTTTCTGATTTCAGACTAGACAGAAAAGTTGTATTTGGTAGAATAAGGTCAATAATGTAATTCAAATAGATCTGCAGTTGAAATTCACCAATACAGTTGATGTTTAGTATACATTTCTCTTTCTGAAGTATCATAATTTAAACTTTAAAAATAATTTCTTTTAAAATGTATTATGAGCTAAGTTTTATGTAAGAATTATATTCATTGTTCTGATAAAATGATTTTGAATCATGCCAGCTGACCTGTGCTTTTCCTGGCTTGAATGACTCACGGTGTTAAAGCTCCTAATTTCATCTGTATAAGCTTTGGAATTTATCATTCATAAGTTTAATTATCTAAATTTCTTATACATTTATTTTGCTTTGTCAATTTGATAGTAAATTTCAATGTTATCTTTTTCTGGTGCTGGTTTCTAGATGACCCTTTCTCAGACTAGTGTTTTGGTAAAGGAGAGTTACTTATTTGGATACTTTGGTCACTTCTATAAGGTCATGTCAAAACTTTTATTTATGTATCAAAAATTCATTCTTTAGATGGTCTAAATTTAGGATTATAAATGCTCACTGAAGAGCGACAGCTGATGAAATATTTTAGGAATTTTGAAAATCTAGTAGAGCTATCTATAGCCTAAATGTATGCTATATTAACTTTTAATACTAAAAAGTGATATTTAGACATTTAAATAACTCATTTTTCAAATGTTTTTGTGTATTTGTTTGTATACAATGCAAACTCTGCACCAGGGCCCTTCAGTGGGCCATAGACATCCCCTCCCCAATATAGATATATATAGTGTTGAGCCAGATTCCTGTTTTATGTATGAGGACAGTCCCATTGGGCAAATCAGATAGGATTGAAGCCCAGGGGCCAAAAAAGCAAGTTGAAATGAGGCCATACTATAACACTAGGTATTCCTTTTAAAGGTACCAGGTCCAGCAAGACATAAGAGGTATACACCAGAATGAGAAGACCACAGCTGAAATAACTCCCTTTATTACTGTATCAAATACATCAACATGTGTGTCTCTAGACTTTCACATCCCTGAACTAGCTAGAAATGTTATGCGTAGAAAGCTAATGCCTTCATTGCAAACATTTCCAGTCTCATAATGATAGGAAGGTTATTTTTACAAATGGAAAAAATTATACAAAAAAAAGAGCTTAACATTTTTAAACATAGAAAAACAAAAATCGAACAATCTACTTTTCCTGTTTTTTTTTTAATAATTTTATAAAATTGTTAAAATATTAACTTCATTATTAAGATAAAACATTAAAGAAATGGATTAGAAAATGTTTATGCAACAGAACTATATAGAATATGGTTTATAGAAACTGGAGGTATAACTTGATAAAGAACCAGGCAGACAGGCCAAACGTGGTGGCTCATGCCTATAATCTAGCAGTGGGAGGCCGAGGCAGGTGGATTGCCTGAGCTCATAGGTTTGAGAACAGCCTGAGCCAGAGCAAGACCTCTTCTCTAAAAATAGCAGGGTGTTATGGTGGGTGCCTGTTATCTCAGCTATTCAGGAGGCTGAGGCAAGAGAATCACTTGAGCCCAAGAGTTTGAGGATGCTATGGCACTCTACTGAGGGTGACACAGTGAGACTCTGTCTCAAAAAAAACCAGGCAGAGATTGTTAATGTAAATTTCATTCCAATTATTATCATATACATATGTACATATATTATATATATATATATTTTTTTTTATTTGCAGTTTTTGGCCAGGGCCGGGTTTGAACCCGCCACCTCTGGCATATGGGGCTGGCAGCCTACTCCTATGGGCCACAGGAGCCGCCCTTATCATATTTTTATATATAAGAAATTAGAACTTTTTCATATTCCTCATTGAACTTTAATAAATGGATTATTTTCAAAGTTTTGATTTTAGGCATATGCAGCAGTAGAGAATCTCTCAGTTGAGCCATCTACTTCTTAGGCAGATGTAATTTCTTACCATCCCCAGAACATATTCTGTATCTTTAAGTTACCAAATAAACTTATGCTTGTCAATTATTACATTCTAATTACCCTTCAAAACTTTCTGAACAGCTAACAGGAAACAGGATAATAGAATGACTAATGAGTTAAAAAAGGATTTGACAAATACAAATAAATTACAGTTATTTTACGCTCCTATCACCCTAGAAGATGACTTAATAGTTAAAGGAAAAGAATCATACTGTAATAATGAAATCAGAGAACAAATTCAAGCCCCAGAGGTGATTCCCCTAAGTTTATGTTAATGCACACCTTGTGGGGGACCAAATATCAACTGAAAAAGTTTCCTGAAAACTGTTCCAGCTCTTTTCTCATTTAAAATGTTCCAACTTTACTTGGCCCATTAGTCATCATATTACTTACATTTATGATGTATTATGAAATCTATTATAAAAAGCCAATGGATTCAATATGGCTTATTATACTCAAATCATAACATTTATGAAAGAAAACTTCTTTGTTAAGTGTTTCTTCCTTTGGAATTTTATTTGCAAAAGACAAAACTTTTGTTAGACAAACAAGACTTACTAGGAAAATATTCAGTGCATATATGGGTGGCTATGTACAAACACAGGAACAATGATATTTTTATTCCCCACCTTATAGAGGTAAATGCAAACATATAACAAAGAACAAATCTATAATCAAGCTTGACTTTATGGACTATAATAACTTGAGTAAAAAATACTTTTATCACTACATCATCTTTTTTCTTATACAGCAACCCAATTCATATTTTGCTACAGTGTCCAAGTAAAGGTATTCTTGATGACATTGGACAGTGGAGATGAGGTACTCATGGGTATGAGAGCTAGAAAACCTAGAAAGCTGCCCATGACAATGACATTGTGTTTAAATTGAAAATGTAAAATGTAAAGACCTTAGTAGTGCCAGACATGAATGCTTTATTACTGATGGTATAACAAGGAGAAGTGGGTATATGCTGTCTTAGGTATTAATAGGAGGGTCAGATATATGGACTGACACAGGTCTTTAACCTGAGTAGATCAGCAGAAGTTCATGGTGCTTATTACTCGGATCTGGGCATTATCAGTACTAGCAAAATTACTCAGACACTTTTTTTTGTGATTAAATATTGAGTTTTTTACTTCATTATCCCTCCCCCCAAATTACACCATAAAACTTCTAAATATAGGATAATTTTATTCGTTTTCTAAAATGAATATACTGAACTAAACTCATCAAATAAGTTCTCTCTCTTTAAGTAATAACTTTAGGAGGATAACTAAATTCTACTGCTCTCATAATTTTGGCAGCTTTCTTGGTCCCTATGTCTTTTTTTATATTTGTTTTACTATTTTCAATAGAGACATATACTCATCTTAGAGACAGTGGATAGGAGTTTTGGAAATGGCCAAATATTTTGAGATAAACTAGTGAAAATGATGTTACCGAGCTGCTTTCGAGAAAGGAGAGATCACTGATAGATTAGAGTAAACAGAAGTGGGAAAAAAAAAAAAAGATTACTGGAGGAGGTGAAATGGAATTTAGGCTAAATTTAATAGCAACTCAGAATTAGAGTGGGCAAAGAAAAAGTGTGCAAGAATTCCAGACTGAGAGAATGATTAAAAACATAAAGAAGAGAATTTATAGGGATTTCCACTGATAATGATGAGACAATCATCATTTAGAATCATTTAGATTCATTTAGATTATTTAGAATCATTTAGATTAGAATCAGAATCATTTAAAACAATGAGCTCAAAATAATACCAAACAACATCAACTAATTTGCCACCATTGGAATATGCTAGAAAACCAACATATTTTTGAAAATGGGTAAGTAAAGTGGAAAAAAAACAAGCATTTATCTTGTCTTTTGGAATGAACAATATTATGGAGTAAGCCGGCAGTAGATGAAAGAATGTTTCTCTTTACAGAGGTATGCTAGCTAATATGTGAAAAAGGAACGCTAGAATTGGAATAGTACTGTTTACAACCTCCAATGAATTTAAGCGTTGAGTATTAGTGGCTGCTAACAGCTTGAAAAGAAAGATTTTCAGGCTGGGTGAGGTGGCTCACACCTGTAATTCTAGTACTCTGGGAGGCTGAGGTGGGAAGATCACTTGAACTCAGAAGTGTATGACCAGACTGAGCAAAAGTGAGACTTCCATCTTTACTAAAAATAGAAAAACTAGTCAGGTGATGGGGTGGGTGTCTATAGTCCCAGTTACATCAGGGGTTGAGGCAAGAGAGTAGCTTGAACTCAGGAGTTCAAGGTTGCTGTGAGCTATGATGATGCCATGGCACTCTATCCAGACTGACAAAGTAAGACCCTGTCTCAAAAACAAACAAACAAAAAAAGATTTTCAGTTTCAGACAGTCTCCTGATGGTATGATAAAAAACTCTTATAAAAGCATAGAAAAAATAAACAAAACTTAATCTTATTAAGCCAAATACTAATTTACGTATAAGAACTATAGTGGACAAGAGCCCAGAGGGGATGGGGAGAGATTTGACTTGTTCAAGTGAGGGATGTGGGTAGTCAACATTCAAATAAGTTTCGCAGAGGAGCCTTTTGTAGCAAGAGAATAGGTAACAGGATTATGGAGTAGATGGAAAATCTAAAGTTAGGCCTACTAGTAAACAGAATGAGGAAATAACTAAGGCACAAACCTACATAAGGGAGGTAGCAGGCAAATGGAGGACAATTGCAAAGAAAAGGTAAAAGGACTTGAAATAAAAAGAAGGTTCAAATATATACCTATTTTTTTAGTAGTTGTCATAAATGAGATTACCTTCTTGATTTGGTTCTCAGTTTGATCATTACTACAGTATAGAAATGCTACTGATTTTTGTTTGATGATTTTGTGTCCTAAACTTCTACTGACTTCATTTATCAAATCTAAGAGTTTTTTTGGTGGACCCTTCAGGGTTTCTAGATATATGATCATGTTACCAGTAGAAATAATTTGACTCCCTCTTTTCCTTTTGGATCCTTTTTATTACTTTTTCTTGCCTGGAGGTGAAACATCTCTCTACGAACACTGATGAAAGAAATTGTAGATGGCACAATGGAAAAACATCTCATGCTCATAGATTGGAAGAATTAACACTGTTAAAATAACTCTAGTGTCCAAAGTAATCAATAGATTTTATCCCTATCAAAATGCCAATGTCATTTTTTAGAGAATTAGAAAAAACAATCCTAAAAGTCATATGGAACCAAAAAAGAACCTGATAACCAAAGCAACCCCAAGCCAAAAAAAAAAAAAAAGGTAAAGGCATCACATTACCTGACTTCAAATTAATACTACAAAGCCTAGTAACCAAATCAACATAGTACTGGTATAAAAATAGACATATATACCACTAGAAGAGAAGAGAGAATCCAAAAATAAAGCAACATATCTACAACTAACTGATCTTTGACAAAGGTGACAAAAACTTACACTGGGCAAAGAATAACCTTTTCAATAAATGGTACTGGGAAAGTTGGATCACCATATGAAGAAGAATAAAACTGGACCCCTATTTCATATAAAAAAATCAACTCAAGAGAGATTAAAGATTTAAATATAAGACTTAAAACTACATGGGAGGCTGAGGCAAGAGAATCACTTAAGCCCATGAGTTGGAGGTTTCTGTGAGCTGTGATGCCACGGCACTCTACCAAGGGCTACAGAGTGAGACTCTAAAAAAAAAAAGGACTTAAAACTATAAAACTACCAGAAAATAACCCAGGGAAAACTCTTCTGGACATTGGTCTAAGGAAAGAAATCATCACTAAGATCTCAAAAAAAACAAAAATATATATAAATATATATATTTTTAATATATAAACACAAACACAAAAATATATAAAAGGGACTTAGTTAAATATATAGCAATGCAAAAATATATAAAGGGAACTTAGTTAAATAAAAAAGCTTCTGTACAGCAAATAAATAATGAACTAAATGAACAGACAACCTGAAGAATGGGAAAAAATGAGACTAATGTCCAGAATTTAGAAGGAGCTCAAACAACTAAACAACAATGAACAACAAATAATCCCGCTAAAAAGCGGGATCTTCAGATGAACGGAGATTTTCCAAAAGAAGACCTACAAATGGCCAAGGATATGACAAAATGCTCAACATCACTAATCATCAGAGAAATGCAGATTAAAACTACTATAAGATTATCATTTTACCAGTCTGAATAGTTATTGTTAGAAAGTTAAAAAAAAATAAAAATTAAACATATTGACAAGGATGTGGAGAAAAGGGAACACTTACACATTCCAGGTGGGAAATGTAAATTATTATAACCTGTATGGAAAACAGAATGGAGATTCCCCAAATAACTAAAAATAGAACTATTATTTAATTCATCAATCCCACTACTGGATCAAGTGAAGTGTCTACCAATGGATGACTGGATAAAAAAAGTATGGTTTACATACACACGGTAGAATACCATTCAGTCATAAAAAAGAATGAAAACATGTCTCTTATAGGAACAGGAATGAATCTGGAGGCCATTATCTTTTTTTTTTTTGAGACAGAGCCTCAAGCCATCCCCCTGGGTAGAGTGCTGTGGCATCAAAGCTCACAGCAACCTCCAACTCCTGGGCTCAAGCGAGTCTCCTGCCTCCGCCTCCCAAGTAGCTGGGACCACAGGCACCCGTCACAATGCCTGCTACTTTTTTTTTTTTGGTTGCAGCCATCATTGTTTGGCAGGCCACGGCTGGATTCAAACCCGCCACCTTAGGTGTATGTGGCTGGTGCCTTAGTCACTTGCGCCACAGGCGCCAAGCCAGGAGGAGGCCATTACCTTAAGTGAAATGATCAGAAACATAAAGCTAAATATGATATGACTCGGAAACATAATGATACATTCTCACAAGTGAGGGCTACATAATGTGTACACGTGGGCAGAGTGTGGAATTATAAACACAGAAGATTAGGGAGGATGGGTAATGAGAAACTACTTAATGGGTACAATGTACATTATTTAGGTTGTGGATATACTAAAAGCCCTGACTTCACCACTGTGCAATATATTCATGTAACAAAATTGTACTTGTACCCCTTCAATTTATACAAATCATGAAAAAGAAGTACGACCTTCAAATGATAACACAATTGTGAGAGGCCATAACTGGAACAATGTTGCTATCTCTAGCAGCTGTAAAGACCTTTAAAGACTACAGTAAGAAAATCAGTGAACAAGGAGAAAGAAGAGAAAAGAATAGCTTAATTTAATGTGAATGTGTTTAAATGACAAAACTTATCTAACAGGTAAATGGAGAAATAGTCTTGAGTTAGGTAAGTCAAACCTAGAGCTAGGTGTTTGGGAGTTGTTAGCATAGAAACCAGAGCTAGGTATTTGGGGGTTGTTAGCATAGATAGCAGAGAGATTATACAGAGATAAAAGAAGTAGGCTCAAGATTGTGTAATTTGGGAAGGCAGAGGGCTAGAAAGTTAAGGGAAAAAAGAGCTGTCAACCTTGCCCATGCCCCTGTGCGGCTAGTGCTTCTCCATGGACCAGCTTCCTGTGAGATGTACCATGGAGGGGCATGGGCAAAGTGATGGTGGCCAGTTTGGGCTGAGCTTGCTGCTCTGTCACTGTTTGTAAACACAGATTTAATTAAATCAAACAACCGCTGAATGCTTTTGAGTAACTCTTCCCAAAGTACCTCAGCTGCCCCAAATCCACCTGATGGCACCACCAAGACAGCCAGCAGTGCCCTGCAGTCAACAGATAGTCTCTATATAGTCTTAATCTTTCTTCTATAAACCTGCTGCTAAAATAATCAGGCTAAAATACATATATACTTCTCCATCTTCTAAACCCAATCCAAGTGAAATCTAGGAATACAATGTGACAAGAAAAAAACCGGTCTTTATCAAATCTAGTATCACATCTTCTTTCATTGACACAAAAAATATTGAGAATCCCTAATTTGATTGGTTTGAAGAACATACGAAGGGTTTAAGTAGATGACGGATGCCCATATTAAATCTTCTGGAATTTCAGGTACAAGATGAAGAGAGGCAACATTGAAAATCAGTGAGGATATTATTTCCTTAAATGTTGCTTAAGAAATAGAATGCTTAAAACTACCTTGAAAATAAGAGTTTATTTTGTCTAGAAATAAATGATGTGATGTAGACTAGAGATTTAGTTTTCATTTGGTTCATTCATAAAATAGGTAATATAAAAAGCTTTCATGATTCTATTTGTATGTATATTATAAGGAACTTCCAATTGTTACAGTAAATCTTTAATATATAGTTTCAGCAGTACTAATTTAATTGCTGATATACTCTATAATTAAGTTTTACTTTATAAAGTTTCACTCTTCTCTTGGGAACTGAACTTTTTTTCTCCTAAGGCTTATCCTCATAGAGACAATTGGTAGGCATTTCCCATTACCAATTTTCATACAAGAGTACCAGATTCATTTAACTAAACTGATTTCAAAGAGTAGAGTGGCACTGACCTCAATTAATTTCAAAGTGTTTTTTATTTCTGCATTTGTTAAATACTTTTAGCAACTTAAAAATAATATGTAACTAATTCTCACATAAATTGGATTTAATTTTGACCAAAGTACTACTTGAACATTAATTTTTAATTCAACTTGTTAAGATGTTGTTTTGGATATTGCATCTTAATTTATAAGTGAAATATGTTTGTGAATTCCCTTTATAATAATACATTTTTTTACAATTTTAATATCAGGTATGTCCAGATGAAGTAGAATGATTTTGAAGTATTTCTTCTTTTTCTATTGTCTATAAAATTTGGCATGATCTACTTTTTGAAATCATCTTTATTTTTATTTATAAATATTAGTTTTCTATTTTTTGAGACTTTGGAAAAAAATAGTAAGAAGTTAACTGATGATTCCATACTGAACCTCAGAGTCAAAGCATTCTATGATAGACATACTCTTATCTGGCAATGTGATTGTTACATTTTTGCATTATTATTGCTCAATAAAAAAATAATATGTTTTGAAGGTAAAATTACAAACTTTTAAATTAAAAAGGCAAAAATAAGAAGAAGTCAAAACTGTTAATGATTTAGAAAGTGAAGACTGGAAGCTAACTTGCATTATATTCACAAAAACTTTCATAAAGTTTCTATAAAGTACTTTAAAAACAAACAAAGGATCAGAATAGTCACATTTGAAATACTTTTTGTTACCAGTCAATATTTTTAGATATTTAGAACCTGTTCTTAAGCCTAAAAGTGGGCTTGATTCTGCAATAAATCTTTTATAACTGCCTTAACATACAGAAAACTTTGTAAAAATAATATACTCCTTGATGTCTTTTGGTCACATAGACACACAATGGTGCTGCATAGTCACACACTGATGATCACAGTCACACAAATCTGTCCTAGTAGCTAGCATGAGGGGTCTTGATGACCTAAGTCATATTTTCCCTATTTTTAGAAACCTACACAGAAACAACCAGATCAACAGATCTAAAGATACTGTGTGTGAATAAATATTCCCTTTGCTTCCTACCTGAATACTGTTCCTCTTTTTTTTGACTATATTTGTTTCTGGATTATGCTTTGATTCATAGTAACTTTTCAAGTTATGGAATTGATTTGCATTGAGTACAATCTGTAATTAGGAATAAATATACGGATTTTAAAAAGAGTTGTTTGCAAACACAAAGTTGGAAAGTTAGAATTAGAAGCAGTCTGATAATGCTCTTTTTCTCTTCTACTGCTGACTACTCCATATTCTTAGAAAGAAATTCCCCAATTACTCTTATGCTCTTCTGTAGAGTAAAGAATCTCAACAAAATGAGACTACATAAGGAAATAATAAAATCTAAATAGGCCAGGTGCTGTGGCTCGCACTGGTAATCCTAGCACGTTGGAAGGCCAAAGCAGGAGGATTGTTTGAGGATAGGAATTGAGACTCGTTTAGGCAACAAAGTAAGACCCCATCTCCACAAAAATGAAAAAAAAATTAGCTGGGTATGGTGGTATACAAGCGTAGTCCCAGCTACTTGGGAAAATGAGATGGGAAGATCATTTGTTGATATGGATCAACATTGTAGTGGCTATGATCACACTATTGCATTTTAGTCTGGATGACAGAGCAAGGCCTCACCTCTAAAAGTAAAATAAAATAAAATAAGACAAAATAAAATAAGTTTTGAACATTTAGATAACTGCCACTCTACTAACTTTCCTATGCAAGACCTGGTACTGGTCCCCTACCACAACTGGTTTCTGTGACTCTGAGTCTTCTTCCTTGGTCAAGTAACTAAGAGGTATACTCCCTTGGAGGTACTACTGTCAGCTGGAACTTCAAAGATTTAAAGTCCCTTTATTCTATAGTGCTAGAAAGCAAACAATATGGTTTATTGATTCTGTGGTGGAAAACTTTAATTTAAAGTCAGATTGATATTTGAACAAAATAAAAATGTTTATTAAAATAAGTAGTTTAGAGCTGGGCACAGTGGCTTGCACCTATAATCCTAGCACTTTGGGAGGCTAAGGCAAGGGGATCACTTGAGGTATAGAGTTTAAGACTGGCTTGAGCAAGAGCAATATTCTGTGTCTCTACAAGTTATGCAAGGGTATATGGTACACTTCCTGGTGAAGGATCAGTTGCAACTCAGACTTTAACTTTAAAAATGCAAATTATGTAATCTAATTGTATATACACTCATATTAATCTGAAATTAAAAAAGAAAACATAAAATAAATTAAAAAATTAGCTGGGCATGGTGGCATTTTAAACTACTCAGGAGGCCAAAGCAGGAAGTTTGCTTGCGCATAGGAATTTGAGGTTACATTGAGCTATGATGATTCTCTAGCTCAGACAAGAGAGTAAGTTTCCTTCTCAAAAATCAAAAAAGAGTAGTCTGGCTTATCAAACACTTAAAGAACTGATGCCAGAGCTTCTCAAATTCTTCTAAAACCCCAAAGAGAAAACTTTCAAATTCATTTTAAGAGGCTAGCATTACACTGATCCCCCAACCAGACAATAATATAACAAAAAAGGAAAATGTCAGTTCACTCTCCCTGAAGAATATAAATGGAAAAATCCTTCACAAAATGTTAGCAAACAAAATTCAACAGTACATTAAAAAGATCACTCACCATGATCAAGGGGGATTCATCCCAGGCATGCAAGGATGATTCAACATATACAAATCAATAAATGTGATACATCACATTACCAGAATGAAGGACCAAAACCAAAAGATCATTTTGACAGCATTTGACAAAATTCATCATGGCTTCATGATAAAAAAACTCTCAATAAATTAGGCATGGAAGAAACATATCTGTACATTAACATAATATGTATAAAGATCACACATGACAAACCCATAGCTAATATCATAACAAACAAAAAAAGCTGAAAGTTTTTCATCTAAGATCTAGAACATCTTGAGGATGTCCATTCTCATTACTCTTATTCAATATAGTACTGGAAGTCCTAGGCAGAGCAATTAGGCAAGAGAAAGAAAAGTCATCCATTGTCCCTATTCGCAGAAGACATGCTCTTATATGCAGCAAAACTTAAAAGCTTTGTCAAAAGATTATTAGAACTAATAAATGAATTCAGTAAAGTCTTAGGATTCAAATTCAATATGCAAAATCAGTAGAGTTTCTATACATTAACAGTGAACTATCTGAAAAAGATACCAAGAAAATAGGCTGGGTGCAGTGGCTTATGCCTGTAATCCTAGCACTTTTGGAGGTTAAGGAACGAAGATAAAGACCTTGTCTCTACAAAAAATGAGAAACCCTAGCCAGAGGCCATGGTGCATACTCCCAAGTGGAATACTTGGGAGTCCCAGCTACTCAGGAGGCTGAGGCATGAGGATTTCTTGAGTCCAGAAGTTCAAGGCTTTAGTGAGTTATGATTACACCACTGCACTCTAGCCTAGGTAACAAAAGAAATCAAGTAAAAATTCTCATTTATAATAGCTTAAAAAAACAGGATGGAAGGATGGGGTGGGGGTGAGGGGGAGAACAAGAGAGAAAGAAAATAAATACTTAGAAATAAATTTAAATTTAACAAAGGAGGGAATGATCTGTACACTGAAAACTACAAAATACTTATGAGAGAAGTTAAAGAAAACATTAAATAAATGGAAACAAATCCCATGTTAGTGAATTAGAATGTCCTTACTGGCCAAATGTCCATGCTATTGAGCTATAGATTCAGTGCAATTCCTATCATAATACTAAGGATGTGCTTCATAGAAATAGAGAAAAGAATTTCAAAATTCATATGGAACCATGAAAGACCCTGAATAGTAAAAGCAATCTTAAGCAAAAGGAACAAAGCTGGAGACATCATACTACATGACTTCAAAATATACCACAAAGCTATAGTAACTAAAGCAGCATGATACTGGCATAAAAATTGACACACAGACTTGTGGCACAGAATAGATCCCAGAAGTAAATCCACCTATTAATAGCCAATTGGTTTTCAACAAAGGTGCCCAGAACATACAATGTGGAAAGGATAAGTCTCTTCAATAAATAGTGTTGGGAAATTAGGACAGCCACATTCAGAAGAATGGAATTAGACCCTTATCTCTCACCGTATACAAAAATAAACTAATTTTAAGTGGAAGACCTCAAACTATGAAACCACTAGAAGAAAATAGAAAAGCTCCACAATATTTATCTAAGTAGTGATTTTCTGGATATGACATCAAAAGCATAAGCAGCAAAAGCAAAAATTGATAAGTGGTACTACAATAAACTAATAAGCTTCTACCCAGCAAAAACAAACAAACAAACAACAGAACTAAGAGACAACCTACAGAATGGGAGAAATTATTTGCAAACTATACATCTGATAAGAGGTTACTGTCTAAAATATGTTAGAAACCCAAATGACTCAATGACAAAAACAAACAAACAACAAACAAAAAACAATTAAAAGATGGCGAAAGACTTAAGACATTTTTCAAAAGAAGACATACAAGTGGCCAACACATATATGAAAAAGTGTTCAACATAACTAATCATCAGGAAAATCTGAATCAAAATCATGAAATATAACCTGTTTCTGCTACAAAGGCTATTATCAAAAAGAGAAAAGAGAGAGTATTGGTAAGGATGTGGAACAAAGGAACCTCCTGCCATAAATTAGTATAGCCATTATGGAAAGCAGTAGGGAAATTCTTCAATAAATTAAAACTAGAACTATCATACAATCCAGCAATCCCACTACTGAGTATAGATCCAAAAGAAATATAATCAGTATGTCAAAGAGATATCTGGAACCCTATGTTTATTACAGCACATTTCACAATAGCCAAGAGATGGAATCAACCTAAGTGTTTATCAACAGATGGAAAAAGAAAACTTGTTTTACATACACTATTCAGCCTTAAAAAGGATGAAATTCTTGCCATTTTCAACAACATGGATGAACTTGGAAGACATTATGCCTAGTGAAACAAGCCAGACAAAAAAAGACAAATAGGGTGGGCTTGGTGGCTCATGCCTATAATCCTAGCACTTTGGGAGGCCAAGGCAAGAGGATCACTTGAGGCCAGAAGTTCGCAGCCAGTGTGATTAAGAGTGAGACCCTGTATCTTCAAAAAATTTAAACAATTATCCAGGAATGGTATCATGCACCTGCAGTCCTAGCTACTTGGGAAGCTGAGGCAGGAGGATTGCTTGAGCCAAGGAGTTTGAGTTTGCATTGAGGTATGATGACGCCACTGTGCTGTAGCCCAGGCAACAAACAGAGCAAAACCTAGTCTCAAAAAAATAAAGAACCCCCAAACAATAGCAACAAACAAAAACAAAAATGCTGCATGAACTTATTTATATGTGGAATTAA
>CAUYQV010075369.1:0-12082 GCA_963574575.1 Galagoides demidoff | reverse complement strand
GAATCCAGCCCAGGCCCACCAAACAACAATGACAGCTACAACCAAAAAATAGCCAGGCATTATGGCGAGTACCTATGGTCCCAGCTACTTGGGAGGCTGAGGCAGGAGACTCGCTTAAGCCCAGAGGTTGGAGGTTGCTGTGAGCTGTGATGCTACAGCACTCTACCCAGGGGGACAGCTTGAGGCTCTGTCTCAAAAAAAAAAAAAAAAAAGGCTCGGTGCCTGTGGCTCAATCTGTTAGGGTGCCAGCCACGTACACCTAAGGTGGCAGGTTCGAATCCCCAGCCTGGGCCCGCCAAACAACAATGATGGCTGCAACCAAAAAATGGCCGGGCATTGTGGCAGGCGCCTGAGGTCCCAGCTACTTGGGAGGCGGAAACAGGAGACTCGCTTGAGCCCAGGAGTTGGAGGTTGCTGTGAGCTGTGATGATATGGCACTCTACCCAGGGGGACAGCTTGAGGCTCCGTCTCAAAAAAAAAAAAAATGGCCAAGAGTTGTGGTAGGTACCTATAGTCCTAGCTACTTGGGGGGCTGAGGCAAGAGGATCGTTTGTGCCCCAGAGCTTAAGGTTGCTTTGAACTATGAAGACATGTGATTCTACAGAGGGTGATAAAGTGACACTCTTGTCCTGGAAAAAAAAAGAAATTGGCCAGGTGCGGTAGCTCAGACCTGTAATCCTAGCACTTTAGGAGGCCGAGGCAAGTGGATTGCCTAAGGTGGATGGATTGCCTGAGCTCACAGGTTGGAGATCAGCCTGAGCAAGAGCAAGACCTCGTCTCTAAAAATAGTCACACTTTGTAGCAGGCACCTGTAGTCCCGGCTACTCGGAAGGCTGAGGCAAAAGAATCATTTGAACCCAGGAATTTGAGGTTGCTGTGAGCTATGATGCCAAGGCAATCTACCAAGGGTGACAAAGTGAGACTCTATCTCAAAAAGAAAAAAAAAAGAGAGACTAGAAAAATTAATATATCTGCAATGTTTATAAATAAGGACACATTCTGAGGGTCTAGGAAAGACTTGAATTTGGGGAACATTATTCAACTCAGTATGATATATTTTTGTATCTTAAAAACTAATCAGGGATGGGCATTGGTAGCTCATGCCTGTAATTTTAACACTCTGGGAGGCTGAGGCAGGAAGATCACTTGAGCCCCAGACCTTTGAGACTAACCTGGGCAACATAGCAAGACCCTGTCTCTAAAAAGAAAAAGTAGCCAGTCATGGTGGTATGCACCTGTAGTCCCAGGTACTCAATAGGTTGAAGCAAGAAGATCCTTGGAGCCAGGGCGGCACCTGTGGCTCAGTGAGTGCCCCACATACCAAGGGTGGTGGGTTCAAACCCAGGCCCAGCCAAATTGCAACAAAAAATAGCTGGGCGCTGTGGCAGACGCCTGTAGTCCCAGCCTCTTGGGAGCTGGAGGATGCTGTGAACTGTGATGCCACAGCACTTTACCGAGGGTGACAAAGTGAGACTCTGTCTCTAAAAAAAAGAAAAAAAAAATCTCTGGAGCCAGAAATTTGAGGTTGCAGTGAACTATGATGATGCCACTGTACCCTAGCATGGGAGACACAATAGAATTCTGCCTCGAAAAACAAAAAAGGAGGGATGGGCATGGTGGCTCACACGTGTAATCCCAGCACTCTGGGAGGCCAAAGCAGGTGGATCACTTGAAGTCTTGAGTTTGAGACCAGCCTGAGCAAGAGCAAGACCTCATCTCTAAAAAAAAAAAAAAAATCTGGGTGTTATGGCAGGTACCTGTAGTCCCAGCTACTTGGAAGGCTGAGGCAAGAGGATTGCTTGAGCCCAAGTTTGAGGTTGCTGTGAGCTATCATGTCCCAGAACGCTACTGGGGGCAAGAAAGTGAGACTCTGTCTAAAAAAAAGTATTAATGCTATTTCTTTTTTTTTTTCCTTTTGAGACACAGTCTCACTTTATTGCCCTTGGTAGAGAGCCATGGCGTCACAGCTCACAGCAACCTCCAGCTCCTGGGCTTAGGCGATTCTCTTGCCTCAGACTCCCAAGTAACTGGGACTACAGACGCCCACCACAATGCCCAACTATTTATTTAATTTTTTTTTGGCTGGGGCCAGGTTTGAACCCACCACCTCTGGCATATGGGACCAGAGCCCTACTCCTTGAGCCACAGGCACCACCTAGCCCAGCTATTTTTTTTTGCTGCAGTTTGGCCGAGGCCGGCACCGGCTCCCACTCACTGAGCCACAGGTACCACCCTATTAGTACTATTTCAACACTATTTTTATTTTACTTTTATTATTGAAACAGTCTCACTCTGTCCCCCTGGGTAGAGTGCTATAGTCATAGCTCACAGCAACCTCAAACTCTTGGGCTTGAGCAGTCCTCTTGCCTCCCCCTCCCAAGTAGCTGGGACTACAGGTCTGTGCCACTATGCCTGGCTAGTTTTTCCTGTTTGTGGTAGAGACAGGGTCTCGTTCTTGCTCTAGCTGGTCTTGAACTCCTGAGCTCAAGCATTCCACCAGCCTCGGCCTCCCAGAGTGCTAGGATTACAGGCCTGAGCCACCACGCCGGGCCTCAACATTAGCTTTAATTTGAAATGAAAATAACGTTAAGAAACAATTCTCCCCAAGGAAACTCTTGTCAAGTGTGAGGCTGGTGTGAGTTCGTCACCCATCATTCTACTTGGTTCCTGACTCCTTGATCCATCTGAAGAGACAAATTTCCCTTCTCTTGTGACTCCACGTACAGCCCCTGTTGTCAAGGATGTCAGTGGTCTAGTCTCCAATAAAACACGGCAGGCCTAGATCACCTGTCTACTAGAGCACAGTAAGATGATGTCTGAGCCGGAGGAGGACACTTCATCTGACTGTATTGTTGACGCCCTCCCATTTAATATGAAACATATTTGCAGTGTAGCACATGATTCTGCTGGAGCAGAAAGTTCTCAACATAAAGTTTTCTGACTTGGCTCGGAGCCTGTGGCTCAATCGGCTAAGGCGCCAGCCACGTACACCTAAGGTGGCGGGTTTGAATCCCTAGCCCGGGCCCGCCAAACAACAATGATGGCTGCAACCAAAAAATGGCCAGGCGTTGTGGTGGGTGCCTGTAGTCCCAGCTACTTGGGAGGCTGAGGCAGGAGACTCACTTGAGCCCAGGAGTTGGAGGTTGCTATGAGCTGTGAAGCCATGGCACTCTACCCAGGGGGATAGCTTGAGGCTCAGTCTCAAAAAAAAAAAAAAAAGTTTTCTGACAGTTTGGTTTAGGACACTTACACTCTTAAAAATTACAAAAAGCCCTCTAGAAAATGGGCGTATGTTCATCCTATTTGTTGATATTTATCAAACTAGAAACTAAAATTGAGAAAATTTAAAAACTTTTTTTTTTTTAGAGACAGAGTCTCATTTTATCGCCCTCGGTAGAGTGCCGTGGCTTCCTTTCTTTAATCCATTTTAAAAGAACAATAATAAACCCATATTATGTTAATTGAAATAACACTTGATTATAAAAAATAATTATATTTTCCAAGAAAAAAAAAAAACACTGAGAAGAGTGGCATCGTTTTTGCTATCTGGTCTAATAGAAGACATCTGCACGCTTGTAGCGGCATTCAGTCTATGGGGCTGCGATGTTTTGGTTCAATTCTATGGAGAGAATCTGTCCTCACACAGATATGAAGTGGGAATAGGGAGGGCCTCCCAGACCCTCTGAAAGGGTTTCAAGGATCCCAGGGTCCTCAGACCACATGCTGAGAACCGCTGAGCTAGAGCGAAGCCCCTCAGAATGAAGATACAACTGTGGTGGGAACAGACTTATTCTGAACACTTTAACGTGATGTGAGGTATCTGTTACAATCACATCTTTCATGACTGTACAGTTGAGGGGTGGGAAATTCTATACTTGTCAATTCTTCCCCATTTCCAGCACAACATAAAAACATCACTTATATCTTATCAATAGTAAAATGAAACAAAAGGATACATTTATAATTTGAAACACAGTTGTCAAGCAGTGCCTATAGCTCAAAGGAGTAGGGCGCTGGCCCCATATGCCAGAGGTGCTGGGTTCAAACCCAGCCCCGGCCAAAAAACTACACACAAAAAAACCCCACAGTTGTTGGGGGCATGGTACCTCTTGCCTGTAATCCTAGCACTCTGAAAGGCTGAGGCAGGGGGATCTCTTGAGCTCAGGGACACCAGCCTGAGAAAGAGTAAGACTCAGTCTACTAAAACCAGAGAAATTAGCCAGGTATGGTGGTGGACACCTGTACTCAGGAGGCTGAGGTAGGAGGATTGTTTGAGTCCCAGCTACTTTGGAGGCTGAGGCAAGAGAATCACTTTAGCCCAAGAGTTTGAGGTTGCTGTGAGCTGTGATGACATAGCACTCTATCAAGGGCAACAGAGTGAGACTCTGTCTTTAAAAAAAAAAAAAGTGGCTCAGTGGCTATAGCTCAAGCAGCTAAGGCACCAGCCACATACACCAGAGCTGGCGGGTTTGACTCCAACCAGGGCCTGCTAAACGACAATGACAACTACAACCAAAAAATAGCTGAGTGTTGTGGTGGGCGCCTGTAGTCCCAGCTACTTGGGAGACTGAAGCAAGAGAATTGCTTAAGCCCAGGAGTTGGACGTTGCTGTGAGCTGTGATGCCACAGCACTCTACCCAGGGTGCCAGCTTGAGGCTCTGTCTCAAAAAAAAAACAAAAAAAGAAAAGAAACATGATCATTTTGAAATGATATTATCTCATATATGACCAGAACCATATACTGCGTATGGGAAGGATTTGTCTGGCCTAGAAGCAGAGAAAACAGGAGGCCAAGAGATGCTTTAGGCTGGGTGTACTGGGTCAGGCCTGTAATTTTAGGGTGCTGTGAGACTCAGGCAGGAATAGGCTCACTTGAGCCCAGGAATTTTAGTCCAGCCTAGGAAACACAGCAAGACTCTGTCTCTATTTAAAAAAAAAAGAAAGAAAGAAAGATAAATTAGCTGGAGGCTGAAGTAAGAGGATCACTTGAGCCTAGCAGTTGGGTGCTACAGTGAGGTTATGATTGTGCCATTGCACTTGGGCCTGAGGGCCAGGGCCAGTCCCTGTCTCTGAAAAGAAGAAAGAGATGCTGTAATGATGTTTGAACTAAAGAATAATAGTGGAATAGAAAGGAGGAGACAGACTTTTCAGGGGTGGATTGGATTTGCCACTGCTTTTATTTATTTATTTTTTGAGACAGAGTCTCACTGTGGCCCTCTCAGTAGAGTGCCGTGGCATCACAGCTTGCAGCACCTCAAACTCTTGGGCTTAAGTGATTCTCTTACCTCAGCCTCCTGAGTAGCTGGGACTACAGATGCCCAGCTGTTTTTTGGTTGCAGTTTTTTAGCAGGCCCAGCCTGGGTTTGAACCTGCCAGCGTCAGTGCATGTGGTCAGAGCCCTTGCCACTGCTTGGTTGCAAAAGGCAAACTCAGAGACGTTCTCCACTTTGGCTGTATGTTTGAATCACCTAGGAGCTTTAAAAAATGCCCTCTTCCCCCACCCCGTGCCATTGCAATGTAGCTAAGTTGAGATCCACTTACATAGAACCTGGGTCACCAGGAACATCATCAGTCATGATGAACAGGAAGAGGTAACACAGGAGATGTTGGTTTGGAAGGAAACAGAGAGTACTCTTGGCCCACTGAGTCCAAGTGCTGGTCGCACATCCAGGTGAAGCATCCCAGTAAATGCTGGAAATGCAGGGTAGTAGTTGTTGAAAAGTTTAATTAGGATGTAGATTTAAGAGATCACTGCATGGAGCTGAGGATTGAAAACAGCTGCGTATTGTTTGAAATGTAGGCTGGGTATTTGGCAAATAGTACATAAGTCACAAAAGTGTGGGTGAGAGAGGCTCAGCACAGTGGTTATGGAGCCAGCCACATATACTGAGGCTGGCAGTTTCAAACCCGGCCCAGGCCGGCTAAAAACAATGACAACTGCAACAAAAAATAGCCCGGCGTTGTGGCAGATGCCTATAGTCCCAGCTACTTGTGAGGCTGAGGCAAGAGAATCACTTAAGCCCAAGGGTTTGAGATTGCTGTGAGCTGTGAGGCCACAGCACTCTACCAAGGGCGACAGAGTTAGACTCTGTCTCAAAAAAAAGAAAAAAAAGTATAGGAGCGACAGAGATGGTGGGCCACTGCTGGAACTTGAGGACCATCTTGGTTTACTCAAGAGAGTAGACACGTATGTTTAACATTCTTCATTCTGTTTTCCTTCCTTCCTCCTTCCCACTCTCCATCCTTTAATTTTTCTTTTATTTTGCGAATTTGTACTTTTATGTTGGGAAAAGTAGAAAGTGGTAAGTTGTCTGTGTAATATTAAATTCCCAGCTGGGGCCACTTTGGCCTCTATCCGAGGTTGGCTTTCTCAAAACATTACACCAGCCCTTAGAGAAAATATGATTTTCTATAGGTGTGGAATCAACTGCAGAGATCGCCAGGTATATTGGCCAGAAAACTCTGGGACTCAGCTGGAACTAATTAACCTCTCAGAAACATAGTAAAAGAAATCCAACAAGTTCCTGTGCTTGATCACGGAGATCAGAATTCACTTCTATTTGGGGAAACATTGGACTGTAAGTTGTCTGTTCTCTAAACCCTGATGGAAAATAGCCCCTCCCTTCCCTTCTTTGGCTAACGTTCCTGCTCCAGCATTGGAGGGTACAGCGGGGCTTGGGGGGCTTGGCCGCCTACTCTTTCTGTCCACATTTGCAATGTAATGTCTTCAAGGGCAAAAGCCTTTATTCACTCTGTGGGAGGGGAGTGTCAACCCGGCCCAGGAGAAGGGCTATTTGCCCCCTTTAGCCCTCCTAAAGGGTGAAGAAACACCTTTTGGCAACTCAGGACCACAAGAGCCAACTCTGCTTAGGTAAGTCATGGCTGAAAGGTGTCTTGCTAAAAGCTAAACTTGGGCACAGCCATGAACAGCCATGAAGGGCACTGCAAAAGATGACAGCACCTGGTCCCGTTCCTTCATCCACAGGACATTTTGTATCCTTTCTCTAGGACTCAAACAACATGGTTAAGATTTCAGTAGGGGCTCATATTGACCTGGACTTCTAATCGATCTAGAGTAAATTTGTCTTAATCTAAGGAGCCAGCCATGTACACCTGAGCTGGTGGGTTCCAATCCAGCCTGGGCCCACCAAACAACAATGACAGGTGCAACCAAAAAACAGCTGGGCATTGTGGCAGGCGCCTGTAGTCCCAGCTACTTGGGAGGCAGAGGCAGGAGAATTGCTTGAGCCTAGGAGTTGGAGGTTGCTGTGAGCTGTGATGCCACAGCACTCTACCCAGGGCGACAGCTTGAGGCTCTGTCTCAAAAAAAAAAAAAAAAGATTAAAAAACCCTATTATCTTGCCATAGCATCCTCATCCTCAACCAGCCTCAAGAAGGGTGTCAGATAGATAGCCAGGCGTTGTGGCAGGCACCTGTAGTTCCAGCTACTGGGAGGCTGAAGCAAGAGAATCACGGGAGCTCAACAGTTTGAGGTTGCTGTGAGCTATGTCACTACTGCACTCTGCCCAGGGGGACAAATTTAAGACTCTGTCTCAAAAAAATAAATGAATAAATACAGGAAAAGAAGTTGGGCAGCACCTGTGGCTCAGTGGGTAGGGTGCTGGCCCCATATACCAAGGGTGGCAGGTTTGAACCTGACCTCGGCCAATCTGCAACAAAAAATAGCTTGGCATTGTGGCAGGCACCTATAGTCCCAGCTACTCAGGAGGCTCAGGCAAGAGAATCGCCTAAGCCCAGGAATTGGAGGTTGCTGTGAGCTGTGGATGACACGGCAGTCTACCCAGGGCAACAGCTTGAGACTTTGTCTTAAAAGTCCTCTCACAGGCCAGGAGTGGTGGCTCATACCTGTAATCCTAGCACTCTGGGAGGCCAAAGAAGGAGGATTCCTCAAGCTCAGGAATTCCAGATCAGCCTGAGCAAGAACAAGACCCTATCTCTACAAGAAATAGAAAACTTCACTTCCAGTTACTTAGGCTGAGGCAGGAGGATCACTTGAACCCAGGAGTTTGAGGTTGCTGTGAGCTATGATGTCACAGCGCTCTACCTAGAGCTATAGAGGGAGACTCCATCTCAAAAAAAAGTCTGGCTCAGCACCTGTGGCTCAAGTGGCTGAGGCGCCAGCCACATACACCTAAGGTGGTGGGTTTGAATCCAGCCTGGGCTTGCCAAACAACAATGATGGCTGCAACAAAAAAAAATAGCCAGGCATTGTGGCGAGTGCCTGTGGTCCCAGCTACTTGGAAGGCTGAGGCAGGAGACTTGCTTGAGCCCAGGAGTTGGAGGTTGCTGTGAGCTGTCATGCCACGACACTCTACCCAGGGGGATAGCTTGAGGTTCTGTCTCAAAATAAATAAATAAATAAATAATAAAAATTAAAAAGAGTCAAAGTTTTCCCAAAGTCATTTACTTATGCTGATTGATATCCTTTACGTTGAGGCTGAGGTGGGTGCCAAGCAGTTTTTTTTTTTTACTTTTAAAGGTTTGCTTTAGTCCAAATAAGCAATTTAATACTGAAACAAGGAAAAGATTATTGCTTAGACATGCAAGTTTTTTTCTTCTTAGGCAAAATATGGCGATGTTAGTTATTCATTATATGTACCCTCACCTTCTCCAAAAGGGACTGGAGCCTACAACAAAATGAAATGGAGAGAAGTCTGGGCAGCGCTTGTGGCTCAGTGGGTAAGGCACCAGCCCCATATACCAAGGGTGGCAGGTTCAAACCTGGCCCCGGCAAAACTGCAACAAAAAAATAGCCGGGCATTATGGTGGGCCCCAGTAGTCCCAGCTACTTGAGGTAAGAGAATCACTTAAGCCCAGGAGCTGGAGGTTGCTATTAGCTGTGATGCCAGCTCTACTGAGGGTGATAAAGTGAGACTCTGTCTCTATTAAAAAAAAGAAAGAAAGAAAAAGAAATGGGGAAGTCGTTGGTTCAAATTCAAAAACCTCTGACTGCAGAAAAATAAAGGCAGGTTGGAATTTGTTTTGTAGTTGTCATACCTATCTTCACTTTTTTTTTGAAACAGTGTCTCATTTGTCACCTTTGGCTATGGCCACAGCACTCTAGATTGGGCAACAGAATGAGACTCTGTCTCAAAAAAAAAAAAAAAAGGGTGGCACCTGTGGCTCAGTGGGTAGGGTGCCAGCCCCATATACTGAGGGTGGTGGGTTCAA
This sequence comes from Galagoides demidoff, assembly GCA_963574575.1. Classification (NCBI taxonomy): domain Eukaryota; kingdom Metazoa; phylum Chordata; class Mammalia; order Primates; family Galagidae; genus Galagoides; species Galagoides demidoff. Next base: position 2,890 of record CAUYQV010075369.1, on the reverse strand, counting down.
ACCCAACCCTGGCCAAATTGCAACAACAGCAACAAAAAAATAGCCGGGCATTGTGGCGGGCACCTGTAGTCCCAGCTACTTGAGAGGCTAAGAGAATTGCTTAAGCCCAAGAGTTAGAGGTTGCTGTGAGCTCCATGGCACTCTACCAAGGGCAACAAAGTGAGACTCTGTCTCAAAAAAAAATAAGGAAGGCAACCCGGGTGTCTAGATATTGGCCTGAAAGAAAATAAATTTGTTACATAAGCCACCCAGTTTATGGGACTTTCTTATAGCCGGCCTAGCAAATGAATATACCTTTTTAGACACTATGGATCAAATAATTATCCTTCCTCAAAGGAAGCTGGGGACTGGCTCGGTGCCTGTAGCTCAAGTGGCTAAGGCGCCAGCTACGTACACATAAGGTGGCGGGTTCGAATCCAGCCTGGGCCTGCCAAGCAACAATGACGGCTGCAACCGAAAAACAGCTGGGTGTTGTGGCGGGCACCTGTGGTCCCAGCTACTTGGGAGGCAGAGGCAGGAGACTCGCTTGAGCCCAGGAGTTGGAGGTTGCTGGGAGTTGTGATGCCACGGCACTCTACCCAGGGGGACAGGGTAGGCTCTGTCTCAAAAAAAAAGGAAGCTGGGGACTGACAGGCCTAAAGATCTGCAGAAAGGGGAAAATGTCATGTGCTGCCCTTCTCTGCCCAAAGCTGATGTTGCAGACGCAGTGTCAGCATGACACAGACTTGGATCTGCTTTCCTAGCATGGTGAGTTGGTTATGCTCAGCCATCTGTCCTCTCTTGCCCAGTCCTCCTGAGAGAGTTGGAAAACATTTTTGAAATCTGGAGACAATAACATCTGTAGCTGTAATAGAATTTTTAAGTTGCTTTTATGAAACTAAGTACATTCTCAGATTGATTTTTAATTTCTTCTTTTGATTACGTATGTATGACATGCCCAATAGAAAATTTTTGGAAATCCATAACCATTATGATTTTGCCGTATTTTCTTCTATCCTTTTTTTTTTTTTTTTTAAGAGAGGGAGTCTCACTTTATCACCCTCAGTAGAGTTCCGTGGCATCACACAGCTCACAGCAACCTCCAACTCCTGACTTAGGCTATTCTCTTGCCTCCGCCTCCTGAGTAGCTGGGACTACAGGTGCCCGCCAGAACTTGGCTATTTTTTTGTTGCAGTTTGGCTGGGGCCGGATTCAAACCCGCCACTCTCAGTATGTGGGGCCAGCACCCTCCCCGCTGAGTCACAGTTGCCACCTATTTTTTCTACCTTTTTAAACATTTTAACCAATGAAAAGAATAAAACAATTTTTCAACTCATAAATGTGCAATTGTATATAATTCTATTGCTTATTACTTTCTTCATCTCACATGGTATTGGGCCATTTTATTAAAATAATCATTCAAATATGTGAAAGTACAAATTTCTTTTTTTTTTTTTTTTTGAGACAGAGCCTCAAGCTGTTGCCCTGGGTAGAGTGCTGTGGCATCACAGCTCACAGCAACCTCCAGCTCCTGGGCTTAAACAATTCTCTTGCCTCAGCCTCCCAAGTAGCTGGGACTGCAGGCGCCCACCACAATGCCTAACTATTTTTGGTTGTAGTTGTCATCATTGTTTCGCAGACCTGGGCTGGATTCAAACCCACCAGCTCTGGTGTATGTTGGCTAGCGCCTTAGCCACTTGAGCTACAGATGCCAAGCCAAAAGTACAAATTTCACTTAAACATTTCCCCATTGTTGTATCTGGGCCCTAATTAGGTATAACTTTACAGAGCTGTTCTTCTCCCCACTCATCACAATCACCAAAATGGGCAATCTATTTGGACAAATTTGGAATCTTTTCAGGTATGCTGAAAAGAGCTTCACTGAGCTTTTTGTCATTTGATGATGATGTTGGTAGGGGAGGTGAGAATGGTGTCTATCTCCTTTGTCTGTACTTAGTGCTATCTTATTTCTATCTCTCTTTTGTCATTTTGCTACTTTTTTTTAAAGGGTCATTTACTGAAATTCTTTGATTTATATATAGTCTCAAAAAAAGTGTGTGTGTATATATATATATATACTTTTTCTTTTTTTGAGACAGAGTCTCAAGCTGTTGCCCTGGGTAGAGTCATGTTGCTCTTGGTAGAGTACTGTAGCATCACAGCTCACAGCAACTTCAAACTCTTGGGTTTAAGTGATTCTTTTTTTTTTTTCTTGGTAGAGACAGAGTCTCACTTTATCACCCTTGGTAGAGTGCCATGGCATCACACAGCTCACAGCAAACCTCTAACTCCTGGGCTTAGGCAATTCTCTTGCCTCAGCCTCCTGAGTAGCTGGGACTACAGGTGCCTGCCACAATATCTGGCTATTTTTTGTTGCAGTTTGGTCAAGGCCAGGTTTGAACCCACCACCCTCAGTATGTGTGGCTAGCCCTCTACCCAATAAGCCATAGGTGCTGCCCATATCATTATTGTTAATTTTTTATTGTTTTGAGACAGAGTCCCACTTTGTCACCCTCAGTAGAATGCTGTGGCATCATCACAATTCACAGCAACCTCAACCTCTTGGGCTTAAGTGATCCTCTTGCCTCAGCCTCCCATGTAGCTGGGACTACAGGTGCCCACAACAACACTGGGCTATTGGCTCGACGCCTGTGGCTCAATCGGCTAAGGTGCCAGCCACGTACACCTAAGGTGGTGGATTCGAATCCCCAGCCCGGGCCCGCCAAACAACAATGACGGCTGCAACCAAAAAATGGCCAGGCGTTGTGGCGGGCGCCTGTGGTCCTAGCTACTTGGGAGGCTGAGGCAGGAGACTCGCTTGAGCCCAGGAGTTGGAGGTTGCTGTGAGTTGTGATGCCATGGCACTCTACCCAGGGGGATAGCTTGAGGCTCCGTCTCAAAAAAAAAAAAA
>CAUYQV010075368.1:0-13789 GCA_963574575.1 Galagoides demidoff | reverse complement strand
CAATGCCAAAAAATGCCATTGTTCATTAAGTCCAAACAATGGTGGTTGAATTCTAACAACTGATCAACAATGCAAACTTTGATAAGCAGTTCTCAATAATCAGTTCTCAACAATTATTTGTTATTATTAAAGTTTAACAGTATAAAATTAACAAAAATAATATAAAACTCATATCCTGGTGAAATAGCCACATGACAGCAGAAAACCGTATATTACCTTTCTGTTCTCCCATGTTCCCTAGCTTGTCGTGCATTCTTTCCAAAAATTGGGACTTTTTTAAAACCACAGGACATGGGACAAATTGTTAAAAATTGGGACTGTCCTGCCAAAAGTGGGATGTCTGGTCACCTTATGCTACCTTGGCCATATACATGGTTTCCCTGAACTTCTTCCCCCTCAAGATGACTGTGTTTTAGGCAGACTTCTCTTTAACTGTCACTTTCCATGATCCTCCTGTTAAATTACTGTCTGGTCCTCTTTTATTGTTATCGTATCAGTTATTTGTCTACACTAACTGCTAAATCATTTCTCTGTGCTTTTGTGTGACACCTAGGAGGCACAACTGCTTTGCATTCTGATGCAATGAAAGGCAGGCACTAATGCAAGGTAGTCTTTGAGGCCAGTCTTTGAGACATGCTCTGACCACACAAGCGCTTATCTTAGCTATCTCTTTCCTAGGTTCTCTCTGCTAAACTTCAATCAGGCATCCTCAAACTATGGCCCGTGGGCCACATACAGCTGGCCTAGGACATTTATCCAGCCAGCCGGGTGTTTTTGCTGCCACTGCCTGTCTTGCTTAGCAGCTGACTCATCCCGGGGCCCACAGTCCGGCCCTCCAATGGTCTGAGGGACAGTGAACTGGCTCCCTGTTTAAAAAGTTTGAGGACCCCTGTCAGATCAGCTATGTGCTTGTTACTATGAAAAAGCTGCCAAATTCCTCTAAAGTGTTCACCACAGAGGCCTACATTGTCTTAAATAGCACTCAGTACTCTCAGTCTTGAACTTACCCATACTCTATTTTAAATAAACTCAGTACCTCTGGGGCAGCTTCTGTGACTCAAAGGAGTAAGGTGCTGGCCCCATATGCTGGAGGTGGTGGGTTCAAGCCCAGCCCTGGCCAAAAAACAAACAAACAAACAAAGAAAACCCTCAGTACCCCTAAGGAGAGCTATTGTATTTTCTTTCAACATGTCTCTCCCTCCAGGCAGAACTTCTGTGTCACTGTTCCAGAGCTACAATCAAGGATAGTAGCCCTAATCTTTCAGAAAGACATCCCTGCTCTGTAAGTGAAGTGCTAGATCAGAATACTATTCTCTGGTATTAGTTTGCTTCTTCCAACATAGAACTTCCACTCTACAGGATGTCCCAAAAGTGGCCCATAAAGTCACCATACATAGGGAAAATGAGAATTTTCACTGCAAAATTTTACAAAGAGATGGCTAGAACACATTAGAAATATATTGTAAAATTTTGTAGTGAATATTATGTATGAGCAAGGTAAGCATGATGTTCAGTAATTTCAGTTGTCATGCCTGAGATAGAGATTCTACCTTAAAAGAGATTACTAGGTGGAAGAAGAGAGCCCCATATCTCTCAACTTTTCTTGAATAGAATAGAGACTCAGTAATATGAAGGTGAGAGTAATTGAAATGCTGGTGTTCTATCCCTTCCAGGGAAAAACTGTTGCCCCAAATTGGGAAATGAGAGTGAAATAAGCCTTATCATTTTATCTGAGCCCATCCATAATAGACATTTAATCACATTGAGCTGGGAGTGAGGTATGTCTTAAATGTAACAAACTTTCATAGTTTCTACTCAGATTTAGTAAATTTTCTTGAATAAATATTTCTCCATCTGTTGGGAAATTTCCAGTAACTAAATGGTTTTTTTAAGTAATTTGCACTAGTTATAGTTGTTTTACTGGGGAGAGGCTTACAGAGATACTTACATACTCAGCCCAGAAATATTTCTGCTGTAACATTTTATGTGTCTTCTAAGGAACTTGATCAGTGTCAAAACAACATGAGGTGTGGCCAACATATGCTCCTTGGACTTTTCATCTCTGGTTTTCAAGTTATCTCCTGACTTAGAAAAATATAAAGAAAAGAAAGGATATCCGGGCACTTCTTTCCTTGCTGTATACTTTCAACTAATGAGTTGGAAAAGATGGTGCAATTGAACAATCTAAAGCCCTACTAGAGATGTTCAGCTTTTCATAGCTCCTACTAAAAATATTGCTGTGTAAGTAAAAATTACACTAATTACACCTTGATTAAAGGTCACAGAAATATGTGCTGGAAATACTTGTACTGAAATGTGATGTTTGAACCTGTCAGCAACTGAGAGAAACTTGGACAATCTGAATAGTTTAGGTCTGATCCATACACAAAAAGTACATCCTTTGAGAGTTCAAAAGAGTTCACACTCTTTGAGAGTTCTTGAAAATTTATACTACAAATATTGACTATAGTGACAAAAGCAAATTTACTATGGGTTACATGTGTTATGATTGCTAATGAGCAATATTAGAAGTGCATAAAATAAAAGATTCTGCCAGAAATATTAGTCATTTGGCCTTTGGTAGGTAGCTGTTAAGAGTGTAACTCAAACTAATATGGGACAAGTGGAAAATGTACGTAATGTACTTTTTTTGTTAAAAAAAGATCAGTACCTCACATACTTCAACATATAAAAAGCTTTGAAATTGTCACTCTAGATCTTACAAAAAGAAACAACTGAACAGAGGGTAAAAGAATTTTCTTGAAGTTATAAGACAAACCAGTATCCAAAAATCTAGAGAGACAGATTCATAAAAACATAGTCGAGTTCAGTTGACCTGTAGCAAAATCTAATAGAGCCAGAAACCTATAGTTCAATGGTACTTTTGTTGAATTGATAGATGTTGAGTATGGACTTCCTTAAGAGTGAAAAGCACCACAGGGCTACAGTTGTAAGGAATCCCCAATACTTTCATGGAAACTCAGCAGGTATGAAAAGCCAAGAAAATTTACTTTCTATATTTGTTAGAAAGAAGTAAAATTAAACATTTTGAAATGTAACCAATGTACTCTCTGTATGAATCACAAAGGCCTATTTTCCAATGAAAAATACTTTATCAAAGCTTTACTCACACAGACAGAAAGGCAACTTCAACCCACCTCTAGCCTTCCTGTCTCGCCTAAGGTCCGTGATCAGAAGGAACAAAGGTAAAAACCACTACAGAAAATCTCAGTTAATCGAAGGACTTGTTATCAGAGAAGCCTTATGACTTACATGCCCGTAATCCCAGATCCAGTTATCAAAACATTTTTAGTAGTTTCAAAATAGATACTTTTGAGGCCTCTGATGAAGATCCAAAATTAAAACAAAATAAAAAAATAAGGTTTGTAAAATAAAAATATAATTCCTTATCAAACCTGAGTATAAAAATGCACAGTTTTCATTGCTTTTCATTTCTGAGGGTTCTCATGTCATGTAAAGTTTATGTTAAATAAATTTTTTATGCTTTTCTCTTTTTAATCTTTTTTAGGTATAGGAGTCTTAGCTATGAACCTTGTGATAATTGAGGAAAAGATATTACTTTTTTTCCTCTATAATCTCAAAATACTTATTGTATGTTGAGATATAGCAGCAAATATTTGTGGTTTGACAGAAGTCTTCGGAAAACAGTAATCAATCTATTTAGATGTTTTCAGTGTCGAGAGATAACTATAGAGCAATACAATTCATTTTCAGGAGTATGCTGTAAATTAGCTCCAAATAAATATAAATTTAAAAAATAAGTATCTAATATAAGTCGTGTCTTCACAGATTCCATCAACCTGGAGTATATATGGATATATAAGTCATGGCAATAGAAACAGATTTTTTTCACTGGCTTATCGCTCATCTTCAGAACTTCTATCCTCTATGATACTTCTAACCCCTGCTCTAGTCTCTCTGGAATAGTTAGGAAATCTCAGAAGTTAGGCAATTTGCCATTCCACATGGTTCTATCTAACCTCTAAGAATGGCTATGAGGATCTCAGGTCAGTCCGTGCAAAGGCTCCAGGCTTGTCTTAATGGAAATGTTCCTCAAAAAAATCATAGTCCTCGTTCCTTGTTCAAATCATGGACAATGAATAGATGAGAAGAAAAAGGTTCAGACTGAATTTCAGTACCTCCTATTATGGCCACCTCAACATGATGTTCCTATCTATCCTTGGGTCAAGCTCCATTTATCTCTCTTACAAAATTTTTTCCCATGTAAACCTTTGTCCTTTCTATAAATAGAGCTAAAGAAATCTAGATATGGCTAGTTATAGCTATTCATTTTAATTTCATTACATCTTTGATCTGGAACCTCTTGATATACTAACACAGGTAAAACAGTAAAATTGCAGGTTATTGGATGTTTTTCTATCATAAAATATATTCCATTATTACCTTAGTGGAAATATTTGTTTTTACATGTCTAAACACTATATTAAAAAAAAAAGGAAATAAGTCTTTTTTGTTCTAGAATTTTCCAACTAACCAACTCATACTACCACAACTTTAATAAATCTTCTTACAAATCAGAAATTAATACCCTAAGTAAAAATGTCTCCATTGTTCTTTTGCCCATTATTAACACCTAAGAGTTCATCTCTTCAAATGAGATGTGTTCCTTCAGTTTTAGGTATACCTATAACATTTACGCTTTTAGAGTATATTTATACTATGACCTCAACCTTGGTCTGCTTCAATTTGGTGAAGCAGGTGCTTCAACCTTTTTCACGTGTCATCTCTGCTGGACATGAATTTGAGATGACTAGTCATGTGAAAAATCACTTGAGTTCCTTCCATTTCAGAAGTCATGTGTTTTATGACCTGTGAGCAGGAAAGCTTTTTATGTTATTCTTCTTGGGTTTATTTCGCCTACGGCACTTATGGAGGCTACTCTGTGGCATTGAATCCTTTTTCAGACGCTGTAATAACTTGGAGTTATAAAATAAAATAAAAAATAAATATTCACATGTATGCAAAACAATTAGAAACATTGTATTACAGTAGGGAAAAGGCATGGTTCACTGAGAAATAATGACACTGTACACAAATGGACAGTGTAAGTCATATTAAACTTTCCTAGATAATTTTGATGATAGAATAGAGCATACCTTCATTTCAAGGCCTAATCTCTCACATTTTTGTAAACAAATTTTAAAAAATTATTTTGAAATTTTATGGAAAATATTATTTTTATCTCTCATTTCTATCAGTAATTATTTATTATTATTCAAGAATAATTTCTTATTATGAAATGTTAAGATTAGGTTAACTCTCAAGGTACATCTGGAAATATAGAGACTTAATAGTCTTAATATTGTGAGTAATGAGATTTCCTTTCCCCTTATTGTAATTAGAGTTGCAACATTACTTTACTGCCTCTTCAAATATGGAACCATTGTATGGACTTAGTATTTAAAGGTAAGATTGTCGCAATATTAAATAATAAGAGTTAGTTGGGCATAGTGGTTCATGCCTGTAATCTCAGCACTCTAGGAGACCAAGGCAGAAGGAGGATCCCTTGAGCTCAGGAGTTTGAGACCCAGCTGAGGAACAGTGAAATCCTGTCTCTACTAAAAATAGAAAGAGGGTAGCTGGGAATCATTGTGGGCACCTCAGCTACTTGGGAGGTTGAAGCAGTAGGATCTCGTGAACCCAGGATTTTGAGTTTGCTGTGAGATAGCCTGGGACTCTTGACTGGGCAGCAGAGCGAGACTATACCTCAAAACAAACCCCCCCAAAAAGTGTCAAGATATGGAGTATATATACTTCTTCCTATTTCTTTCACAAGTACAGTTAAAAATCTTGGACATCATATATAAAAGAAACATAAAGAAGATTCTGAAAGTGGAGACAAGACTGGCGAGGAATCATGAACCCAAGCGATGACAAAGAAGTATGTGTCCTAAGTTTTCTTTTTGCTGCAAACATCCTGGATTCAGTTCTAGAGAATCCAGAATCCAAAAATGACACCAGATTAAAACAAAAAGATGTCCCAGGAAAGCGTGCTCTCTCCAAACAAGGGATCAGGAAAGGGGCCTACCAAAACATAAAAGTTTTAGATAATAACTCTCTGACTCCAGTCAAACATGTAAGGGGGAAAAAAAAAAAAAGACCTACAGCCTCACTCTCAACCTCATCAGCAAAAGCTGAGAAGGGATCTTGGACTCCAACCTCATTAAACTGCGAAGAGGTATCCAAGTTCCCCAGCCATAGTAGCATCACAGAAACCTGAGTAAGAAACTGAGACTTCTATTCCTGTCACAGGGTAACTCCCCTTTCTACCCTGTGGTATCAGTGGAGATCACACAGACAACTCACCTACACTCTGACAGACCAGCACGGAGCTAACCAGTCAACTAGCTTTATGCCAAGTTAATGTCAGAATAGGGCAAGTTGAAATGCAGGACTTTCAAAACCTCAAGCCTCCCTCATCCAGTGTCAGCCGAGGACATGGGAAACAGTAACAAGGCATTTCTCCTCCTGGACAAAACCTAAACTCCCATCCCTGCTATCCTGTAACAAAGTAAACCTTTCCCTTTGGGTCCCAGTGAGGGTCAGGTGGTGAACCATCCCCATGTGGCAGTACCAAGGTCTTTCCTCTGCCAGTGTGGTGTCTGAGGAAGCCTGCTAAAATGGAAGATTTAAATAAGACCTAAATTCTCATAGCCTAATACCCCAGGTGCCCCGAATGCAATAAAAAACTTACTCACCATATGAAGAACCAGGAAAAATCTCAATTTAGAAAATAAAAGACAGTGCCCAATTGAACAGAATCTCAGGGATCTATTATTAGATCATAGCAAAACATCTGTCATTGAATTCCCATGTGAGGAGAAAGAAGGTGAGAAAATAAAATGAAAAAATACTTAAAGAAATAAAGTCTGCAAGTTTACTCAATTCAACAAAAGATACAAACTATAGATTCAAGAAGCTTGCTGTAGGGATAGAATTTGTGGCCAATTTCTTTCCTGTCAAATCTTCTAATTATCTCTTTGCTTATTCAAAAAAGATAAAGATGAGGACAAAAATGAAAAGAAGAAGAGGGGCTTAGTGTATCCTAAACAGCATAAATGGATCAGATTTTATGTGATCGTGCCTATGAATACTAAAGGAAAAAAAAAATCCTGAGGACAGCAAGAGGAACAACATCATAGCTATCAGAAAAAACAAACACACAAAATGAATAACAGCAGATTTCTCATTAAAAAATCATGGAGGCCAGAGAAAATGGCACAGTCTTCAAATGCTAGAAGAAATTAACTATCAACCAAGAATCCAATATCCAGTGAAAATATCCTATAGGAATGAAGCATAAACCAGGATATTCTTAGATAAAGGAAAACAGATAATCTGCAGCTAGCAGTAATATCCTTTTAAAAAGAAAAAAGAAAATAAAAAGACTAGAGGAAGTTTTTGAGACAAAAATAAAATAATTTGATATAATAAAAAGAATCTTAAAATAGAGGGGAAAAAAAGGGCAACAGAAAGAGTAAATGAATGAAAATATAATAGGTTTTTCTTATTCTCCTTAGTGCTCTATATTATGTTGGAGGTAAAAATTATAATACAGTTTGAACTGGTTCTGAATGTATATAGAGGAGAAAATTAAGAGTGTTTTATGATAATCAGGGTAAATTAAAAGGACTTAAAAGGAGATAAGTTTACTATACTTCATTCAAACTGGTAAAATGTTAACACTAATAGATGGGTAAGTTACATATAGAAAATATACCCAGAATAAGCACTAAAAAAAAATGTACACAAAGGGAAACACTCAAAACACAGTAGATAAATCAAAATAGAAGCTTTAAAAGTACTGCTCAAATAACTCACAGAAAGGCAGGTTAAAAAAAAAAACAAAACAGAGAAGTGGGCAGCATCTGTGGCTCAGTGGGTAGGACACCAACCGCATATACTGAGGGTGGCAGGTTCAAACCTGGCCCCAGCCAAACTGCAACATTAAAAAAAAAAAAAAAAACAGAGAAGTAAAACACAGAGAAAATAATTAGAAAACAAGAAAATAAAAAACACAGCCTTAACATACCAATAATTATATTAACTATAAATTGTCTAAATGCACAAATTAAAAAACAGAGATTTGCAAGGTGATTACTAGTAAAACACACAAAAACTCGTATGGGTTTTAAGGGTATTATGCACATCGACAGAATACAGTAAATACAGCTGTCACAGTGACTCAACCACCTGTTCCAGTAAAGAACAGCCTTGGCAATGTCATCATGGTGTCATAAAAGCCATCAACAGCAGTAGAATCAGCAAGATACAGAATTTAAGTGGCCTGCTAAGTAGTAGACACCAATAAAAGAAAAAATGATAAAAATGGGTAAATATACTGGAGACCTTCTTAGCTTTTCATTTAGTGCCCTAGACTGAGTCAATGTTTATTAAAGAGATAGAACACTTTGATGAGCTAGTCCTTTACATTTTATTAGTATTATTGTTTTATCTTTCTTCATCAAAGATTCTATGAAAAAAGAAGAGGGGAAAAAAACGCCTTGATAAACGTGCTGAGAATAGAATGTACAGAATTTTTTTCAAAAAATGCATAAAATAAGGCACAATTTGGGGAGGTGCTACCTCATAGACCAATGCTATCTGTAGATCAACACCCATATTGTGAGTAATAAATTAATAATGTCAGTGATCAAGTGCACTAAAATAAATTGAGGCTATTTCAGTACAGTCATAAAGCTAAGGATTCACTGTAATTAGATGTGATTAGGCTCCTTCTTGATATAAAATGATAGAAGTGTAAACTAATTCAAACCCAACTAATTCCTGGCAGGTGAACTGTAGTGCTAGCCCAGACAAATAAGTTATGAGCTCCAGAAAAAACCTGGGAAGCTAAGGGTAGATGCATTTTCCATGGCATTTATGAGAAAAGAAAAAGGAGAGAAGAGTAGGAGTGATCTGTGTGCTTCAGACACATATTATAGTCTGCAAAGCTAGACTGCACAAAATAAAGGATTTTTTCCCAATGTGGGCCACACATTTGACAAAGGAGAGTAATACTGCAGGGATTCAAAAACAGCTGGATGACTCTTTTTAAGGAAAAATCCGAGCATCACAGGAATTCTTTCCTTGTGAAAATTTTAACTCTCATGAATTTCATTTTAGTTTGGAATAAAATCAAGCCATAAGCAAACAAATGAGAAAAATATATAGTTAGCGATTTGTTTCTCTAAAGAAAATAAAGTTACACTGAAAGAACCAAAAAATACAGGTATGCACACACACACACAAATATTTACATAAGACATAGCTTGCTGTGTGCCACTGATAAGGAGTGGTACTTGAGCTTCTTAACCTTTTGCTTCCAACTTCTCTGTCAAATACAGTGATTTTCATACCAAAAAGGATGACAAAACTTTGATAGAATAAATTTAAGTCCACGTTTCGTAAGATAATAAAGCTGCACTTTGATTCTCATTTAAATTTCCAAAACACATAATGTACCAGATAAAAATGCTGTCACCAGAGTAGCCTGGCAATGGGTCAAACCTAATATGATGTAATCTGATAGCAATAAATATAAAAACTCACTTGTGCCCCCAAACCCTGTACTGTACAAGGGCAGGATAGGGGAAACATGCTATTTTTTATATCCTATCTTATCATCAGACAAGGTCATTATAACATTTGAGTGATGAAAGGGATATGGCAAAGATGGAAATAGCAACTGCGGTCTTAGATGATGAGGATGGGGTGAGGTGGACTTTGAGAAGCCAAAACCTCATCAGTGATGAAACAGAGATTGGTTTGGTCAGATACTGTGTTTAGTAAAAAGATCCGTCTGAAAAATAGAAACACAGGAAACCAAATTTCTAGAAAAACCAATAATCAAATTACAAGAAGACAAAACAGATCCCTCATGAGGCATGGGAGCAATCTAGACAGATACTTACACAGAGAAGTTCTCTTGTATCTTTGTTAAAGACGGATAGCTTTATTTCTGTACCTCAAAGTTAATGCAACATCATGTAGCTTAGCAGAACTGTATAAATAACTTTTGTTTGACTTATGGAAAGAACAGTTTGAGTTAACAGTGGATACCAAAATAATAATAAAAATAATAATAATCTGATTTGTTGGTGTATATTAAGATAAATATGGTATGGCAAATTAGAGTGTGCTGTTGGTATTCACGACTGTGTTCTAGTTTAAATAGCCATGAAGCTTAGTAGTGGGAACCTTAATTGAAGATATGTGCAAAGCAGGAGCATTTTCACAGGACAGTAAACTCGATGAAGCATGAAATCAAATATTTATTTGAGAGGAGAAAAAACAAAGTGGAGATAGGCAGTTGTGTTTAAATACTTGAAAAACTATCACAAGACAGAGAGTGTTGAATTGTTCTATGTCATCTCAGGAAGTGAATCTAGGACCAATGGTTGGTCTAAAAGAAATGTGTAGGCCAGGTGGAGTGGCCCAACCTGGAATCCCAGCACTAAGGAAGGCCAAGGCAGCTGGATGGCTTAAGCTCAGGAGTTCAAGACCAGCCTGAGCAAGAGTGAGACCCCAATCTCTCCTACAAATAGAAAAAAATTCCCAGAGTATTGTGGCCAGTGCCCGTAATCCCAGCTACTTGAGAGCCTGAGGCAAGAAGATCACTCTCAAACCCAGGAGTTCAAGGTTGCTGTGAGTTATGATGCCATGACACGCTACCCAGGGCCACAGAGTGAGACTCTTTCTCAAAAAAAAAGCAAGAAACGTATATTCTAATTAAATAAATAAATAAAATGAACTTTGAGAATCTGTTTTTCAAACTAGATAAGGATATAGTGAACTAAAAGCATAATTTATAATTTAAAAAAAAAAACCTTATAGGGAAACACAAATACTGAATAAGGTAAAAACTCAAATACTAAATAAGATATTGTATAAGTTGACTAGAACTACTTGATTCTAAGCTTCCATGATTTCAGCCATTAAGTATCAAAGTTAACAATTTGAATTCCATTTCATATCTTCTCCTCAGCATTTGAAGAAGTATAGAATGGTAGACTGTAGAGAAAATGAATGGCAACTGTAATTCCAAGAAGAAGCAGGTCTGTTCTTTATCTTCCTGTTCTATCTTGGCCATCATTATTGCCACTATCGTCGTGTAATTCTCCTTCAAATTCTTCAGTGGTTCTTGTCTTTTCCTTAAGTTTAACTCCTCAGCCTAATGTTCAAATGTTCCTAATAATTAATTAATCCATAACAGCTCTCCACCCCCAGCTTTTAATTGAAGTAAAATTTATGCTCATCTTTCAAACTATTCTTGCTACCAGAGTGTTCTCTTATCTAGTTTATTTCCACTAAGATATATATCATAATCTTCGACAAAAAAGTAGGTTCTTAGCAAATAATTATCGATTTATTCAATAGTTGGGACTACGCTCTCGAGCCGATAGCTGCATTTTAGAGGGCGACTTCCAAAAGGTTAATTTTTTTCTCTAGATCTCAGAATATCTGTTCAGTGGCTGAATCACTAAGGAAGTTCAAATGAACCTTTTACCAGTTGGTACCTAGACATAGCCAGTTTCCATACCAGAACCAAACATCTAAATACCAGTGATATAACAGACATACCTAAAAGAAAGCAAAATCAATGAAACAAACAAAAGAAAACAGAGTGTAAAATGCCACAACATAACAAGTTCCATGTGTTCCAGGAACCCCTAAGAGCGGTGCTTAATAGCTTCTAGTGAGAACCGGTCAACAACTTGTAAAAGGAAGTCAGCCTGATTTGGTCTGAAAAGAAAGGCTTATCCCAGCAATAAAGTGTGGTACAAGGGCCAGGGGCAAGAAGAAGAAGCGTATTTAGTGAGCTGAAAATTTTTCAGTATAAGAGGGAAAAGATGAGAGATAAAACTGAAGAAGTAAAAAGCAAGATCATGGAAGATCTTTGATGCCATGCAAAAACGGGTTTTTTTTCTTGTAACTGAAAACCAGTACAAATTTGTTCTATACAATTTGCAACCATTTGGAACGTCATACTTAAGGACCTGGAAGGCTACAAGTGCTCGTAAGGTCACAGGCTCACCACCTCTGGAAGAACCAGAAGGTTGAAGACAAAGGTGAAGTTCTCAAGAGACACCTGCGAGCACCCTGCGCATGCTCCCTGAGCTCTGCTGGGAACAACTTCCTCCTGCTCTCTGCTCTTGACTCTTGACTGTTCATCTTTTTCCACCCACACTTACTCCAATATCTGGAGCAGTCAGGGAGCCGTGGCGTAAGTGGGCGTGTGTGGATATGTGATTTTTAAAGTTTGTTATTGTGTTGTCACTTTTGCCTTCAGAGAATGAGTTAGGGTTAATTCAATAGGCTAAGCCACAGAACATCCACTCTGTTCTGTGCTGAGGGATTTTAATCTACATAATACAAGAGTGAAGTTCTTACATAATACAAGAGTGAAGGTGTGAGCAGTGAGCAGAGAAATGGTGAGTGTGGGAGGTAAATAAAGCCTTCGCTCTTTTTTCTCCTTTTTCTCTTTGTCATACGACCCTACTCAATTCCCTGCCCTGAATTCTGATGTGAAATTAGAAATTGGAGTACATTCCTGGGAAGGGCAAAATGAGAAATTGGGACTACATTTATACTGAGAGCAGAATTAGAAAATTGTGCAATTAAACAAAAGGTCGAATAATTAAATATTGAATATATTTTGCTTCGAAGAATTATTTTAAGTGTATTTAATTCAAAGTCATTCTGTTTTCAAGATTTTTAAAGGACCAAATATAAAGATAAAAACAAGATTAAAGGTAATCAGTGATTTATAATGACGCTTATATTATCTTCTTTGAATTATATCTTGTGTCTTTATAATTTTGGTCACCTTTTACTAACTGGAACATAAGTTGTTCTTTTGGGTTATAATTTCTTTAACAAGGAAACGTATCTTTCCTTATCTTACAAATGCACAGTGAATAAAATATTAAAGATCTTAAAATAGCAAAGCGGTATGATCCCAGAGAGAGGACTTCCTTAACGCACATGCTACTTCTCTGATCAAAACAGATATGTTCGGTGATTTCTGAAATCCCAGCTGGGATTTAGTCTCCTTGACCTTAACAAACCTGTGCAGTAGACCAATAATTATTTGAGTAATATTTCCAGTGGCAACAACATTTAACCTTCAATTAATAAGATGCAACTTCAGTATTGAACTATAAATACTTGGCTCTAAAAACCACATGAATTGAGTGAAAAAGCAATTCTCTTAATAAAAACATCATTAGGGCAAATTAACTAAATCTAGCCCAGGGAGCATAAGCTTTTTAAAAATAATGTTTCATATGAAAATATTAATGTTTCACATTAATAATGCATATGAAACATACATCTTGAAGATAAAACATTGATTTAAAACATATATATTATTAACCACAGATATTGGCCATTAATATGGTGTTAAGGGAAACTAAATGCTTTAAACAATAAATTCCTACCATTTAGAATTTGGCACAGTAAAATGAAGTGTTTAAGAAGCAAATGTAGGCTCGGCGCCTGTGGCTCAATCAGCTAAGGCGCCAGCCACGTACACCTAAGGTGGCGGGTTCAAATCCCTAGCCCGGGCCCACCAAACAACAATGATGGCTGCAACCAAAAAATAGCCGGGTGTTGTGGCGGGCGCCTGTGGTCCCAGCTACTTGGGAGGCTGAGGCAGGAGACTCGCTTGAGCCCAGGAGTTGGAGGTTGCTATGAGCTATGATGCCATGGCACTCTACCCAGGGGGATAGCTTGAGGCTCTGTC
>CAUYQV010075367.1:0-29354 GCA_963574575.1 Galagoides demidoff | reverse complement strand
GGCTTCTTAACAGGTGTGTGCACACGGGTGGTGTGCCATCTTAACAGGTGTGTGCACACGGGTGGTGTGGCTTCTTAACAGGTGTGTGCACACGGGTGGTGTGGCTTCTTAACAGGTGTGTGCACACGAGTGGTGTGGCTTCTTAACAGGTGTGTGCACACGGGTGGTGTGGCGTCTCTTAGTAGTTCCCAGTCCTACAGCAGCTCACAGGGCATAGCTGTGCTGTAGGAGGAGTATGGGAGATTCTCAGGGTTGAATAATGTGTGAATCCTTTTAAAGAAAACAGTTTATTATTGGAGACATGGAATTGCCTTAGATTATTTTGGTTACACGGATGCAATGTAACAAACAGGTTAAACATGTCCATATGCAAAGCTGGTTACTGACTCCTTATTCCCAGAGCCCTAGTGCAACCATAAAGTCAAAACAAATTAACAATCAGATACAGGTTCCAGAATCACTTAAAATCAAGTTAGTACTAATTTAATGTGGCAAAAGATGTTGTTTGGCTGAAGTTACCACTTAAAATGTGAACGTGGTATCGACTGCTATGGCAACAGTGCTTTTGGTCTCAGCCTGCCTATGTATTTCAAGTTCCAAGTTCTGGGTGAATGTTTTTTGGAAGAGCACAGTAAACCCTTCATTTATTCTTCGGCTTTATTTTGTGCAAATAAATCACCTATTTATTAAGTTCACCTTTTAGTCCTTGGCTGTACTACTACTTGTTATTACACACCAAAAGGCTTATATTAGTTTCTTAATTTCTAATCTAAATAAAAGCATAAAATTAAATCAACTCCAATAGAAAAAGTGCAGTCTTAGAAACATATTCAGGCATCCTTCTACCTCTATTCCCAATGACGGTGACAGCAGTTTGAAAGCAGTGCCTTAGAAGATGGTAAAATTTTTTCTAAGTCTATGTGAAGGGTGAAAGGATAGCCACATAACGGCACACATTTTTGAAATTTAAAGTCATCTTATGAAACCTTTGAATGCACCATTTGATTTTCTACATAGTATATCGCAAGGTCACTCCTAACATATATTGTGCCTTTGTGCAAATTAGAAAAGGGTGCCCTTGGCCTTCAGACATAGCCCCAAGCCAGAGCTCAGGGCTTAAGCCACAGAAGGTCAGTCGGGATTTCAGGCCTGTTTGCCCCCCAGCTCAGTGCTCTGGTGCTGTGCCAACCTGCACAACTGTACGTGGCAGACTCGGAGCATGAAAAAGTTAAAGAAATAAGTTTCCTCTCCATTTAATTTTTCAAAGAAAGACATCCTGACTCTTCAATTGACTCATTACTTCTGTTAATTAAAGCAGAAGCAGTGGGAGATGTTTCCCTTGGGAAATTATTCCCAGTGACCTCTTCTTAAAAAAGAAGACTCCTTCTACTCATTAGTTCCATTTCCACTTATTTCCCTAATTTCACTTTATTCTTCTTGTTTTAACCCATTTAATGTAAGTGATCAAGTAGTAAAACCCTAATTTCAAGTTTTCAGACCCCTTCTGGAGCAATTTCTATTTATTGAAAAGACCATCTTCTGGTTATGTGTCAGAGAATACACATAAATATTGGTGGTATCTTGTACAGCAGTGTTGCTCAGCAGCAATATGGACGTATAGATAGATCTGTAGTTATTCTCATTCGCTTACTGTATTGATATGTGTGTAGCTTAACTTAAATAAAGTCCTTTCCATGTAGATAGAGCATCTCAAGTAGGAATACATCCTGACACATTGTGTGATGCTGTTAACATGAATATTACTGACTGAGCTTTAATGCTATTTGTGATGCTATTTACAAGTTATTTTTAAAGGCAAAAGTCTTTAAAGAGGTCCACTTGTCTTAGGACCCTGCTCTAGCCCAGAGGGTCAGAGGGAGGGGAAATATTCAGCAAGAACTTGTGTCAGGAAACTCTGGATGATATCTGGAGGTAGAAACTAGGAAATTTAGAAGAATTTAGGGTCTGGAGAACCTGACTTTTATTTTAGTATCATTGTTATTGTTGTCTAGATATTTAAACTCTTTCACAAGTAAGTGCCTAATAAAACCCACTCTCTGGCAGATGGAGCTATTGGTGTGGACTGATGGGGAGAAATCTTTTCATGTGTCTCTGTGTGTGCATGTGTGTGTGCACACGCATGGACCTACCTAAGAATTATGCAGAGGCAATTCCATGTATGAGCATCAGGGCCTGACATACAGAAAGAGAGAACTGCCGTTGTATGATTGTAAGCTTCAATTGTAAATCCTCTCTTCTCTTAACTTCGTACCCAGCAGAATTATGCAGAGGCAGTTTTATTACTAGATTACAGTCGCTTATCACAGAGTAAATCTTTGCCAGATCACTGCAAAAGGAACAGAGCTCCAGGAGCTGCCTCTGACCTAGAGAATCAAAGCCTGTATACAGCCCTGACATTTGCATGCCCAGTGATCTCTGCAGGCACTTTCATGAGCTTCCCACCTGCTGTCTGCTGCATTCATTCATGCTGCCTAATGGTCAGCTGGAAAAACATCCAGGCACTGTTTTATTAATAGAAAGTGATCCTCAGACTCCAAAAACACACCACAACCTTAAAATAGACCATTTCTAAAATACTAGAGAGCACACTGGGTATTGATGGATATAACTGGTCCCTCCCCGCTGTGATAAATGGCTGTAGAGGACAGATGACATCGGAGGAAGACTGAGGAGGGATATCCGTGTGTTCCCGCTCTGCCTTCCTCCCACTCACTGCAGGGGCAGTCTGCTAAAGGACCCGTTACACAGTTTGGCACTCACACTATTCTCGGGCAAATTGCTGGTGGTCATTTGTGTAAAAGCAAAACTTCTTCCCAACTCAGGATGCAGAGACTGCCCATTCCTTGTCATGCTCTGCACCAGGGGTCCTCAAACTATGGCCCATGGTCCACATGCAGCCCACTGAGGGCATTTATCTAGCCCGCCGGGTGTTTTTGCCACCTGCTTAGCAGCCGACTCGTCCCGGGCCCGCAGTCCGGCCCTCCCACAGTCTGAGGGACAGTGGCCCCCTGTTTAAAAAGTTTGAGGACCCCTGCTCTACACTATTACCAGGGAACCTGAAGAATGGAAATGAATAAATTCTTCAAATAGGTTTGACTCCCTGCTGTGTTCTGTGTGCAGACTTAGATACTACTGCTAAGCATTCCACCTTCCCACACGTGCTGGATCTGGGCTAATTCTGGCTTCACTGGGGTGTCCCCTGTTTTGCAGTAACCTTAGGGAAGAGAATCCTGACCACTGTGCACCTGCTGGCCTTGATGAGGCCTGTGATTGTTCCTTCACTGCTAAATGTATGTTGCAGCCATCACACGATTCTTTAGTGCAGAAGCCATTTCCAAATTAATGCCCAGTATTTTAAGGAAGTGTTTATTCCTCAAGTCCTTGGCAAGTTACATTCCCAACAGACCTATGTGGGTTCTAGGGTTTTCCGCTTCAGAAGATTTTCATCAAGCATGGCCCCTGTGGCAGGTTTTTTACTGGGGAGGAGCAGAGATGCTCAGTGTAGTCATCTTAATCCATGGTGGCTTATTATAATGAAAGGCCCGTCTGAGATCTATCTACCCGGCCTGGGCGCGTCTAACCCATGGCATTGCCACATCAGCCACAGGCGTGTTCATGAATCTCTTCCGTGATGCTCTGCTTCCGGCCATCTCTGCTTCTTCCTGGGGGAAGGTAGGGTGTGAAATTTGTATCCTTCTTCTACTGCCCACTAACTGTTTAGTTCAAAATTTTCCTTTCAATATCCTAAGCAGAAGAATACACTTGTCCTAGCATTGAGTCTATTAGAGCTAAGATTTTGTACCAAGTCATAGGTTTCTTGTCCATCCAAGAGTTGGCAGTCAAGTACTCCTGGGTCCAGTTCATTGGATCTGTGGGTTTAAAACATGTCACAGAACGTTCGCCCTGCACAGAGCACTGCTGATGGCTGTTTCTCTCAGCAGGGAAATAGGGCATGGATAAGGCCAGAGTCTGGAGAGAGCACATTGGAGGCGGTAGTTACCTTGACTCACCCTTCTAGTACGTCAGCCCAAACAAAGATGATATTCACAGGGACAAGCTGTAATTGGTTTGTGTTTCTAAAACTTTCTCGTGTTTGCATATAGATTTATAACACTGAGGATATGACTAAGGTTGTTCATAAAAATATTGACTAAGAAATGTACACTTCTCCACCTAAGTCTTTAAATCTATTATTTTACCTTTCATGAGGCTTAGCTTGTGGTGGCCCGTGGGATAATTATAGGAAAAGTAGTAATAACAACTTACAAGAACTGAAAGGAGGCATGTTTGATGAGACTGGATAGTGGCCAGCGTAGAATTAAAAAAGAGGACTGCTATTAATTAGACGGGCGGAGTAACCGAGAAACAGAAAATAAAGGTCCTGACGGCACCCTGATGACAGGAAATGAGGGGCCATGTAGACACAGTAATTATCTGAGTGTCTATTCTTCTAGGAAATATAAAGCCAGCTGGAAACTCAGTTGGGAGAGCAAGACGTAAAAAAAGATAAATATTTGTGATCAACCTGTATCCTAGCTGGAGTGAAATATTTGCAATGTTCTTTGCAAAGCTATGAATCTTTCTTGTGAACTGTGGCCCTGCGTGTTTAGTGAGGCCATGATTTAGGCAAGACAAATGAAATATTCTCAGTTGACATGAGACGGTCCGAGCTGTCGGCTACAAATGAAAGGCTGCCGATAGTCTGTTGCTTTGCTTGAGTGTTACTTGTTTAATGTCAGAACCCAGGTTTCAAGTCACAAGTTAGTGAGTTATCATGCTGTATTGTCATCTCCCTGCATCCATGGCCCAGATGGGTGGCACCAAATGCATAGACTTGTTTTTGGTTGTCCCTGCTGGCAGGTGTCTAAGAACATACTGATCGGAATTGGCATGAGGCTCAAATGCCTCCCATAAAAAAACAAATCCACCTTGGATTACTGTTGGTTCAAAGTATAGAAGTTATATAGTAATACTCATTTATTAATTTGTTCTTTTAAAAACATGTTTCTTAGCTCCCTTTGTTCATGGCAGTATATGTGGGGCACAATGACAGCTGGAGTCACAGGAACCGTGAACCAACTTCTCCTATGTCCTCATGGTTGTGAAATAACTTTTGACCTGGTCCTTAAACTTACTTAGTACACAGTCTGAACCATACACATTCTTCAATGCAAGTAAACACTTATTTCTAGAGTGCCGCCCCGTGCTTGCTGCTGTGATAAGTAAATCCACAGTGAATGCCAAAATAGCGTTTTTCACCCTCTGGAGCTTTCAGTCAAATTGTGAGGAAAAGGAATAGGAGAAATCTACCACAAGTACCGTAACAGTTACCATTTATTGAATTTTAGACACTTTACGTATCTTTCTGTCACATAAAAATCTTAGAAATTATTGTGCCCTTCTCACCAAGGAATACATTGATAAATTAAGGGTTAGCAGGCTCAAGTGACTAGCCCAAGTAACTAGATAGAGGGTTCAAATTCAGGCCATCTGAATTCAATTTTTATACTGTGTCATGTAAAATAAATAAAGCAGTGAAACAAATACCGGTACCTGAGTAATTATCGTAGAAATTCAGAGAAGGGGAAAACCAACACTAGAGGTCAGTTAGTTTTATGTTTGCTTGGTAGACACACACACTCATACACATATGATGATATGTACATATACACACATATGTATGTATTTATGCTTATATATCTATACCCACACCCTACATATGTGATGATAGATCCATATACATGTGCAAGTACAAGACTGGACAATTAAGAGTTTGAACTCATCCTAGAAAAAGTACTATGTACCTCTTTGCTGAATATCCCCATGGTCACCTTTGAAATATTCCCCTTGGGAAGCTATGCCAATGCCTAGTCTACCCTTCAAGGCAATTTTGGAATTCTTTCTCTGGAATGGCTGTCAGAGCTGGCATCAGATGAGGTCTGACGATTAAGTTTGCAAACTCATTCCAGGAAATGTACTACCTACCTTGCCGCTGAATATCACAATGGTTACCTTCAAAGTATTCCCCTTGGCCATTGGGTGACCATAGTGACATGGTTTACACACACACATACCCACGATGACGTGTACATATATGCACACATATATACATATTTATACATGTATTTATACATATATACATTATAGAGAGAGAAGGAAAAAAGAAAAATTAGACTCTCCTGGGAGTTTATAGGTTAAGAAGAAATGTAGAATATACTTGTAGAAAAAAATATATACTTCATCAGAGCTGACACGTAGACAAATACAGCACATCAACTATGATGGTCTCTATAAGCGTCACTCGCTATTACTGTCACCCACTCCCCCATCTTCATTTCCATTCTCCAGTGGAGCGAGCTGTTACAGAGGGTAATAAATGGCAGTGTGGGAAGTAGATTGACACGTAAGGATAGGCAGGGATTTTCTTCTGTTTTGCTCAGGAAGAAAACCTCAGACAACAAATTCGGAGGCCTGGATTCTCAAAGCCCTATATGGAAGAAGGATTAAGGGTTGACTAATCACTGTAGACCTGTTAGGCTAGTTCACTGAGGGAGAAGAAAACAGAAGGGAAGTTCAGATTTCTCCCCTGTGTTGAAACAAAAGTATTTTTGCAACATGTTGAATCAAGACTCTCGGGCATTGTGAAACTGGTTAGAAGTTTCCTAGGAACTGGATGTCATAGACAATAGATCTTTAAAGCGGGGTTGATCTCCCGGGTACCAGCTTGCCCCTAAAACCTCACATTTTACTAGAATAAACTGTTTTCTCTGTCAATATAATTTCGTTCATTTGTTTCTGTTTTATCTATTATATACAATAGATTCATTATATTATTCCTCATTATAGCATTTATTATATTATTCTATTCATTATAGAACTTCCTCATTATGGCATTATTTCTTTATCTAATTTAACAAATATTTACTGAGTGTCCACTTTATGTAAAGCAGCGGAATCTGTTCACTGGTTGTACTCACCCTGTTGTCTACTGCAAAGGTCCTAAAGGGAATTTTTTCTTGACAACTTGTGGAATGTCAGGGCTCATATTCTATTCATAGCAGCCTAGTCATTTTGAGCTTTTAAAACTAGCCACGGGGAAAATGAAAACTTTTCTTCTTAATGAAATTTCTTCCTGTTCCCTTGGGTACTCAAAAATATCAACACAGTGATTAGAGAGACAGCATATTCTTCTTCAGGAAATGGGACCTTTGGAACAAGAATCTGGCTCCAAAGTCTTCTGTGTCTTTAATATAATGCAGTGTTCAATTATAAAGGATTGTGCCTGCGTTTGTCATGGTACTTGTAAACTGATGGCAATTCCAAACCAGGAGCTGCCCTTTTCGCGCCTGTTTCTGTATGTGTGCATGTACACATCCAGCATTATGGATAATAGTTTTCTAAGATTGACTCTTAAATAAGAAAACACTCAGAATTGTGATATTTTGTTAACAATCAATTTTAGAGCATCAAATATGCAGGTTAATACAATCCAGAGAATAATATTTGCCTCAGTTTCAGAAATCAGCAGTCAAATAAGGGGAATTAGAAGGGAAAAAAATCCCCATTTCTGCAATGTGTGAATTGTTAGTGATTGTATGTGTTATGTACATCAGGTTGGTTTAGAATCAAAATTAACTGACTGGTTCTGCTTACTACACTATTTGGAGAATTTAAAGGTCACAGCAGCCAGAGATCAGGAGATTGCTCTTCTGAAGTTGAGTTCAAACTGACATCTGGTTTAGGGGTAAAGGAGCAAAAATTGTCAATGCCCACTGTCATCAGCCATGATCAAATTAGTCATTTCATTTGTTTCTTCTCTTACTTTAAAACCACTTAGCTGGCGCCCTGGTGACAGAACCAGACTTGCTTGAAACTGTGGTCATATATAAAAGGATTCCATCTATAAAATTACATGTTTCATAGCTCCCAAGTTAAATCACTGATGGTAGTGAGTTTTGGGGAGCAAGGAGTGGCAAGGACACCATTCCCTACGCTCTTACTGAGGGAAAATTATACGTTTTGTGTAAATTCAGAGAGTCTAGAAAATACATTGTAAAGACTTGAACAAAGTATACCAAGGAACGTGTTTCAATTAGAAAAGCAATTGGATGTCAGGGCCATTTTCCAAATGACTGAAAAAAAGATAATTTGAATAGACAGTTCTTTGAGAATATTAGAATAGAAAGAGCTTAGAGAGCACCCCTCGCCCCTTGCTTTTACAGCTGATGAAATTATGACAGGGCCGAGTATGAGGCTGACTCCAGTTTTGAGACTCACCTTTGATTCAGGGCGGGAATAAACAGATTGTCACTTGCTTTCTGCTAAGAAGTTTGCCCTTTTAAAGTTAGAACTTATTGCTATTAGAACTAAGTAAGGGTAAGATTAAAGGCAAGTATTAACATGAGAATTCTAAATATTTATTTCAATGCTACACTGTTAAACTTTCTCTGTAGAGAAATATTTCCTTTGAAAAAGACACTGATATCTTCCCAAAAGGGTCTTTTGTGTGGCAAATCTCAGGTATTCAGGTTAAGATAAGAAAAGTTCTGATGTATCCTGAGCAAATGCTTCCCCAAGATACCGATCAAAAGAACAGTCAGAGATGTATTCCTGGGAGTTTATTCCAACTTGCCTTTCTACAAAGGTTAGGACTGCTGTATAGAAAAGATTGGTAGGGCTCTAATTTACAGTCTAGCCCCCTTAAGAGTCTGGTACCTGCTGCTCAGAATCAATGTTGTCAGTGTGTGGTCAAACATTATGTCACAGTGCTGCTCCTGGAGGGATCCTGGAGGGTCTTGGCTGGAGTGCTGACCCTTTGGGTTTCTATGGCCTTTCTCCATTGTGTTGCCCTGCCCAGAGTGACCCTCCCAGAGTGGAACCAGCATCTTGGGATGAGTGAGGGAGCAAGCTTTAGAGACCATGGCAGCAACTTCTGTCCTGGCCTGTGCCCTGGGATTAAAGAGGGCACTTGGGGCCATCCACAGCAGACTCAGACAAAACTCAGCAAAGAATACTGAACACTATAGACCCTCTACTCCCCAAGTTCCCACGACATTGGCCCATGGAACTGGTAGGGATATTTCCAATTTGCACTACTTAGCGAGAAGAGGGTTTTGCTTTGCAGAAACAAAATCCAGAGGTCATACACAAGAGGGGAATATTATGTTGCCAAAGTTATTTCCAAGGATTTTGGAGTGACATAGTGATGACATACCAAAATCACTTATTTTTAATGAGGACCTCACTGTTGACGGAGAGGAAACATACATAGTAAATGAGACTAAATTCATCACGACGCTGAGAGCATATTGGGCTCTAATTTCCCTAATTTCATTAGGGAAATGAAATTATATTTCCCTTTGATGCAATGTTTTGATTTTTAGATGGAATAAGATGCTGATGTTAATTTTATAATAGTTGTAATTCTTAACCTATAAAAATATGAATAAAATGAGAAATTAGTTCATTTATTCAATAATATGAATTAATCTAATTGAGAATTAGGGTCAAGATCTTGTTGGATTCTAATTGTGTATAAAGTATTCTAGTGGTCATGTACAGTATAAGAGCATAGAAATCTAAAGCATTGTCTCTGCCTTCCAGGAGCATATTATTCTGGGGGGAGGGCAGTAAGACACAGAAGAGCAGAGTAACAGTAGGAAGTAGAATTTGATTAAATGGTAAATGAGGGGCAGAGGACAGACAGGCTAAAGCAAACATGGAGAGGCAGGAGGTTTAATATGAGTTGGATTTTGCAAGGAAGGTAGGAACTAAAGAAGCATGAGGATTGGGAAAGAAAGGAAGACATCATTCATGGAGAAATTTATAGTTGTATAGCATTCATATCAATTTGAGGTCCTTCGGATGATACAGACTGCCATTTATTTCTTCTCTGCTAATGCTCGTGGTTCCCAGTACCTCTGTTCCCATTTCCTCTTGACTCACTTGGGTTCAGGTTTGTGTCTTCACACTTCCCTGACATTGTTTTTGCTGACCCTGCTGATGGTTTCCTTGCCATTAAATCTAAAGATGAATTTGCACACCTTGTGTTGCCTGACCTGTCAGCAACATTTGGCATTGTAGATGCTCCCTTCTACCCTAGGGGTAAACTTTCCTCATGCCTGGCTTCTAGAACTGCCCCTTGTCTAGGTTTCCCTGCAAAGCCACCAGGTACTTATTTCCCATCTCCTTTCATAGGCTTCATCCTGTCCTTGATCTTTTAAAATTGGAGCATCTCAAGGCTAGGTCCTCCATTCACCCCAACTCCCATCTGCCATCAGATTTTAAGGACCATATATGCAGATATAACTCTTAAACTTATATTCCAAGCCCAGACCACTCTCCCATACTCTGTATTCACTTACCTAATTATTTTCTGATATTCCTACTTAAATGCCCAGCATATATCCAAAACTGGACTCCTTATCTTTCCTGCCAAAACCTGCCCCACCCTCAGCCTCCCCACCCTCACTGATGGCTACTCCATCTTCCTTGTTACTGAATCTAAATCCTTGGAGTCTTTCCTGACTCTGCTCTTTCTCTCACCACATCTGGAAATTCTGGTGGCTGTTCCTTAAAAATATTTCCAGTGTCTGACCACACATTGCCACCTCCACCACCACCCTCCTGTCCCATAGCACCATCACATTTTAACTGGTTTATTCTAGTAGCCTCTGAATAAGTCCCTATTTCTACTATTTCCCACTAAAAATCTATTCTCAAAATGGAAAACAGAGTGATCCTTTTTGAATGAATTGCAGATGATGTCACTTCTCTGCACCAAACCCCTCTATCGGTTCCCATTTTCACTTAGCTAAAACCGTGACAATGACTTTCAAGACCCTCCGTAATAATTGAGGATACTCTTAACCTCTCTGATGGCACACCCTGGAATTTCCCTTCTCAGTCACCCTGATCTGACCACAGTGATGTCCTTGCTTTTCTGGAGCACATCAGGGTTCTTTATGCCTTTGAACCTTTTCTCCTGATTTTGTCTGTGCCTAGAATGCTCTTCTCCTGTGGCTTACTCCCTCCCTCCCTCAGATTCTTTATTTAGAATTGCAAACTACCCACCCTCTCCCAGCCTTCCTACTTCTACATTATTCCTTATCTTTCTCCTCCCCAAAATGCACCCACCCTTCATAAGACCAGTGATCCTTGGCCATTTTGTTCAGTGATAATGATGGCATAGTATGTGCTCAGTAAATATTTGCTGAATGAGTGGACAGAGACTGACTATAGCCCATTTGTGGAAAAGAGGGCATTATTGCCCGTACATTGGGTGAATCCAATAATCTAAAGGGAAGTATAGAACTAGACTACAGTTCATCTCCTTAGTTCCCCACCATCAGGCGAAATAATCGTGAACTCCATCCACTCAATGTTGAAATTGTAAGAAGAAATGTTCTGATTGGCCTAGTTTGATCACTTGTCTGACCCTTGGCCAGGGGAGGGTCAGGTCACTTGATCGACAGTTCTCTTAAGATTGGCTCAAATAAAGACTAATCCCCTCCTTTCAAATCAGTGTGCTGTTTTTAAGAGAAGGGAGAATGAATAGGGAGCAGGCAAACACAATAGACGTCCCATTCGATAATCATTCCACCTGCATTTATCAAGCACTAATTGTGTGTCATGTATTGGGATGCACAAAGGATGTTGTAGGTTAAGGACAGTCATGTGGGCAGTTTCAAAGAATAGAGTAAGCTGACATCCAAGAGGTTCATACAAAGTCCTATGGGGACATAGAAAAGTGAGTGACAGCTTCTGTCTGCACAGAGAGAAGGAAGCAGGTGAAGGTGTTTAGAGAGAGCATCTCAGTGATCTTGTCCCTTCAGCCTTCTCACCTATAGTTGCTAAAGAGATGCATAAGCAGAGTCCCTTTTATGGCAGTCTGAGGTCCTTGTTCCTATTCCCTTTCTGGAATGAAGGAGTACGTTTGAGAAACTAGATCTTCAACATCCAGAGATAAGCAAGACCACAGGAGCTTGTTCTGATCTCACTCTACAAATGAAGTGACCCAACCAAAGCTTCACAGTGAAGTGTGAACATGTTTCCTCAGGGATTGGTGAAGAAGCCAGACATTGGGCAAAAGGAGAGGCATACCCAGTAACCTTAACCAAGGGACAGAGAAAGGAGGCAGCAGAGTGGAGTGAGCAAATGTCCTGGCGGGCTGGGCTTGAAGCCTCCAGCCCAAGAGTGTTTCTTCACCACTCTGAGCCTCACCTCTAAAAAGGGGAAAATAATGCACCAAGGTCATAAGCTTTATCCAGAAGATTAAATGAGACTGTGAATTACTGTGTGTGAAATGACTAGCACAGTGCCTCTCCCTCCAAACAAGCAGCTGTTAAATGCTCCTTCTTTCAATGAATGCTTGACGACCACCTCTATGTCCAGATTCTGTTATAGGAGTAGCCATGAACAGGCAAATAAAAAACCCTCCTTAACTGGGGTTGCGCCATAGTGGGAAAAGCACAAAATACGTTTTGTAATAGACAGGTAGTGTTAAGAGTCGTAGAGAAAACTAAAGCAAAACAAGAGGGACAGAAAGTAATCAGACAAAATGGGGAATATTTAATAAAGAATGACCAAGAAAGGCCACTTTGATAATGGGGCCTTTGAACAGAGCCCCAAAGATCTTAATATGAAATAGACACAGGTATGTGTATGCATGTTTTCATATGTAAATAGTTCTATATCAATGAAATTGTACCATAGGTTGTGATTAGAAATAAGAAAGAGTTCTGACATCATCCTGAAAAATAAAACAATACAGAATCATTCAGTTACTGAGAAAGTGCAAATACAACGTTCCAGACGTGACACTCCTGCCATACATCTCAAGCTGCCAATGGTTGTGAAAATTTCAATGCTATTTTGTCACAGAAATTAGTTTATTATGGCCACAATCTTCCATTTTTTATTCAAAATCCTAAAAATTTAACTTGGCTTGGGATCTTTTTGTACATTAAAATGGAACTCAAGACTTAGTGATATTAAATAGAGCTGTAGATTCTTGAAGCTTGATATTCCCACTATGTTTGTGCTTTAAATAAGAGGGGTTTTTTTGTGTGTGTGTGTGTTTTTAATAAGAGCTTTTTTATAAGGAATAGTTACCAAAGGAATTCTGGAGAGTTTCTATCTTGACAACACCTACGTGCTTGCTATTTTTATCAAGCTCCCTCCTAGTCAAAGTCACTGCTTAGATTTCCGATTTTGCTCACCCCAGTCGAGTTTGTGAGATTTATCATTTTAATATTATGTTCCACACTGCATTTCCCCCTTAAGGTTTTTAACCAACGTTTGCCCCATGTTTAAAAAAAAAAAAGAAAGACAATTATTGTTGCATTCACACTAATGATTTTAGTCTCTGCTTCAGTATTTCTCAAGTGCTCTGATGTGAGATTATTAAGTCAGTATTTTATGAGTGTTTCAGAATCAGCATTGAGCAAATGTCAAGAGTTGGCAACCTTTCCACTAGTAGCAATGCTTGAGTTTTATTGAGTTATAGAATTTTGTAGCTGCAAAACATCGTATATAATATTTTATTTATTCAAATTTGTTATTTTTTTCCCCATAACTGGCATTTTTGGAAAAACACTATTTGGCAAAGAATAGGACTTTAGCCCAAGGAGATATTGCAAGGTTTCAGTACTGGTGTCTTCCTCCATCTTGTATGTATATTACATGAACAAAAGGTAAATTTAACGAATGATGCCCTCCTTTATGCTTCCAGATTTGAAAGGAAATCCAAAATCACAGAGGAAATAAAATGTTTGCGCATGTCTGGACCAAAAGAATCTACTTAATACTTTAAGTTCTGATTGTGTTGATTAAGAAACCAAATTCACATTCAGAAAGACAGAGTGACATTTTAAAGTTAATTTTGTAGTGGTAGACTCCACATCAGAATCTGGGATTCATGGTGTTTCGCCCATAACACTCTATTTTCCAAAGGCTATGGGAAAATGTATGGTGTGAATCAGCCTTCTAAGGTGTATTCATATTTCTATTTTCTTTAATAAGGGTCATCAAATTTCCAGTGTAATCAATATCGCTTTCCCAAGGCTTCCACCCAAACTATCCTATGAGAGCTAGTAATCTGAATGAGAATATAAAGTGTGAATTTATGTGAACTAGAAAGAAATGTAGCCCAAACAGCATTTATTGTGCACCAGCGGCACTCCAGGGACCATGCTCAGTCCTGGAGCATAAACAGACATAAGGTGGAATAGGTGCAAAGTCTGAGGTCAGAGGCCTTGGGTTCAAATCCTGATGCAGCCACGTAGCAGATACGTGACCTTAGAAAAATAGACCCGCTTGGCCTACTTGTGGGGACAAAATGGAACAGAGCACTTTTTAAAATGCCTAGCAGTTTCACATAGTAGGCCCTCATGTGTGAGGCCCTCCCTCCCTTATGGTCAAAGGTTAATCAATCTGTAAGGAAGAGGCACCAAACCTTGAACAGGTGACTTGATATCACTGGATGAATAGTACAGTGGAGTTACAGCTCAGAGCTAACTACGGGCTCCTTCTGGAGGGAGGTGCCAGGAAAAGCTAAGGAGGCATTTGGATGGGGAAGAAACTTGCCAGGCAGACAGAGGAAGGAGGATAATTCCAAACCCAGGGAGCTGCCCACACAGATCACAAGCCTGACCGTGTGGGGCATAGAACAGCCCTGTCCAGAGGGCACCTATGAAACTTCAAATTTTCTAGTAGCCACATTTGAGAAAGTAAATAAGGAAGGTTGAAATTAATTTTGATACTGTATTTTATTTAGCCAGATATATATCTAAATAGTATTATCTCAATGTGTCGTCAACATAAAAACTTAATGAGGTATTTTACATTAATTCCACCATACTAAGTCTTTGAAACCCAATGCATATTTTCCACTTACAGCACATTTCTATTCATATGAGCCCCATTTCAAGTGCTCAGTAGACACACGTGGTACTTTACCTGGCAGATGGCATACTGGGACAGTACAGGTAAGGAGTAAATGGTGTGTGAATGTGAGGAGATGGCAGATTAGAGCGAGGGGAACACGGGCTCCTTCTGGAAGGAGGTGCAGGTACCAAATGCCGGGTTCAGGAAATAGATTCTCCACTTATTTTATTTATTTATTTATTTATGGAGACAGAGTCTCATACTGTTGCCCAGGCTAGAGTATTGTATCATCAGCCTAGCTCACAGCAACCTTAAACTTCAGGGTTCAAGAGATCCTTCTGCCTCAGCCTCCCATGTAATTAGGACTACAGGTGCTTGCCATAACACCAGCCAGTTTTTGTATTTTAAGCAAAGACGAGGTCTTACTTTTGCTCAGGCTAGTCTCGAACTGGTGAGCTCAAGCTATCCACCCCCTCAGCCTCCCTGAGTGCTAGGATTACAGGTGTGAGCTACTGCACCAGGCCAGATTCTCCACTTTTAAGTAGAATTGTATGGCCAGATCTGTATTTGACAAAGATTACTCTGGGGTTCTGCAGGGAGGGAAGGGGCATCACTCTGGAGGCTGTCACAACTGAGATAGACTCTTGCTTCTCGTACTTTACTGTGCATAGAGCTAATCTGAGGATCCCGTTCAAACAGATTCTGATTTCCCAGGTCTGGGGTGGGGACTGACATTCTGTGTTTCTAACACACTCCCAGATGATGCACCGCCACCGGTCCATGGATCAGACTCAGAGTAGCAGGGATCTAGAATAAAAACTAAAAAATCATTCAAAAGTTGTTAACATAATACCTAGAGAGAAGGGAGAAACTCCAGCTAACAATCCCTTTGGAAACAAACGCCACAGTACTTTGTGGCCTGGAATAAACTACTCTTGGACCCGGACCCGAGTAGAGGTTGCTCTTCTCCAGTAACTGGCCATGTCAACTAAAGATGGGAAGGACAAACGTTGTCTTGCACTTTAATTTTTTTGAGACTTTTTAGGAAACTAATTAGCTTATATTTAAAAGATAAAGACATTCTGAGCAAGTACCTATGGTTTAATGCTCCTGGGGAAGAATAGTTTGATTCATAAGTGAGTTAGGAACCACAGGACTGTAACAGAATTGCCCATTGAAAGGTTGGATGTGTGACGAATAGGTCCCCGTGTTTGACTTAGTAACGTGTATCCAAGTCACATGGAAGGAGAAGAGGGACAAGGGTGACAAGAGAATCGGCACATTTTTCATTGTGCCTGTACAGATTATTAAACGATTTGGGAGAAATCAGTGAAAGGTCAGTTGGTGTATATAAGTACAACCATGATTTTTGAGTTTTGTTTTATTTTTTATTTTTATTCATCCACTTTTTAAATAGTAAATTAGTTGATTATGTTGAACTTTTTTTTTGTTTTGTTTTTTGTTTTTTGGAATAGTGCAAAAATTTTCTTTGGGAGGAATTCTGGAAATAATTTCTTTAACTAGAATTTATATTTTTTAAAAAAATGAATCAATTACTGTTCTTCAAATGTGTTAAAGACTCCCCAATGCTGATTCTTGGCCATTTGGCAAAGTTAAGTACAGAAGTAATGTTTTAAGTTAGAAAAACTCCAACTTATACATCTGTATTCCTTTGGAATCCAAGGATTTAAACTGTATAAGTATACTGAAATTTTGCCAAGACCAACAAAGCTGATTTTTTTTTCTTAATTAAGTTGAAAGGACTTGGGAAAAGAATAGCATTTGGGGGAATATGAGGTATGGAGAAGCAATTCCTGTCAATTCCAAATATGCATTTTCTTTTATAATATTTGAGTATTTTCTAACTTAAGTAGTATGTGCATGCTGTTCGTTTTATAGCAATTATGTATAATGCCTAATTTGAATCAAAACAATTTGGACAATAAAACCATGATATTTTTCCCAGGGCATGCTACTTAGAAGAGTGCTTGATGCCTCATACTGTTATTTGCTACATATTTCATGAGATGTAATTCCCAGCACAGACTTGGAATTAGAAGCAGTATCTATACTGTCTGCTGACTGAGTAATATAGTAGCATGGTTCTCTAATAGTATTCCCATGTACAGCAAGGTGGATCTTTAAGATGCTTCTGAAAGATGAATCCTTAAGTTTGGATGCCTTGATTTGTAGACATGTGTTTTTTAACCAATAACCAATTTGACTTTGATCTTTGATTTCCTGGTCAGAGTCTCAACATACTGCTAGGTATTGGTGCCCAGAGTCTGCAGAAACACCTAAGCAGAGAAGTGAGGTGGGTGGTATGGTTTGGGGTAAAGGAAGGGAGCATCCTTTAGAAAAGAAGTTTCCTTGGGCTGTGTGGCAGGTGAGCAGTGGGGCCCTTCCGAGCTAGAGCAAGGGGTAAACCAAGGCGAAAGAAGGAACTCACCTCCACCTTTGCTGTTACGTTCCAGAGGCTGTGCTAGGCACTTCTGAAAAATGCCCAAGTACGCTGTGCGCCAGCACTGACGAGCAGTTATTATCACTTCCCGTTCAGATTCAGAAATACTGACAAACGTGCTCAAGGGCACAAAGGTTGTTGGTAAAAGACCAGACTTTATGCCCGGGGTGTCAAACTGCAAAGCCTAAGAGAAAGAGAGAGAGATTAATGTAGGACTCCACTTGGAGAGAAGAGACCTGAGGCCTTCCAGGAGTCATGGAGGTGACTAGTCCAGGGTGTGCACAACAGATGCAGCAGGACAGATTGGTAGCATGAGAAACACACTGCAAATTCTGTAGCAGCCAGCTTGCAAGCAGCTAACGGCATCCAAGCATTTTGAGTGACTCCAGGGAAAAGACTGTATAACAAAGATCAGCAAGCAAAGAACATACATTCATGGGCTGCACATTGTGCAGTGATTCAAGGACAAGTACTTTCATTGAGTTTTCCATCTGGTAATCAGTACATTTGTCACCCACTGGGCCCTGCCCAGTTTGATAACTGCAGTGGCTCTACCTGTAGGACATGTGAATGAAGAGGTAACTCATGGATTAATTTTTTGAACAAATAACTCTTGAGCCTCTTCTCCATAATATTTCGGGTCTTACAGATTAATACAGAAAGGAGATAACAATGATAATGCAATAAAATATTTGCTTTGATGGAGGAGATAGCAGGTGCAGGGAGCACAGGGAGAGGCACAAGCCAGGCCTACCTTCCCTGGGCTGGTGGAGACTGAGGATCATCTCCCCACCTGTCTCACTGACCTCTATGGGACCCTGTTTTTCCTCACTCTTCACAATCCAGCAGCACCAGCCTTTTGGTCTGTTAACACATCAGGTTCAGTCCTACCTTGGGGGCACTGTACCATCTGTCCCCTCTACCCGGAGCACTCCTTCTTACATGGTCACAGGAGTGGCTCCATTTGGTAATTTAGTTCTCATCTCAAATGTTGCTTCCCATTAGAGGTCATTTTAAACCACCATACTTAGAGTCACCTCCCTTTATCCTAAAAGTATATTACACCTTCATGATACTTAACCAGTATTTAACATAGCACCATTTCTGTTTGTTTCCATAGTTATTTTCTTGGACTGCCCATCTCTTACCCTTTCCCAAACCCACACACCTATATAAGCTCCATAAAGGAGAGAGACTTTGGTAAATTGCTGTATCCTCAATGCCTGCTACTGTGCTTAGCACAGACTCACCAGTCAATAAACAGTCATTGAATCAATGAGAAAGGAAGGAAGAGAGGAAAGAGGGAGGGAAGGAGGATAGAAGGAGAAAGGAATGAAGGTTTCATGGGAGAAAGCTAGGAGGTTAAGCAGGTGTTTGTTGGTTTAGATGAGCAAAGGGGGCCAACCTGTCACACACAATGGCAGTAACAGAATGGTGCAGGTGAAGGTGAAGTTGACCGGGGAGGAGACGCCCACTACCTGGGATGGCAGAAAAAACCCAGGGAGAGAGGTAAGGGAGTAAGAGTTCAAAGGGTCACTAAAGCAGACAGTGGAAAGGCATTCCAGACTCAGGGAACAGCCTGGATATGACAACTTAATTCTAAGAACATTTCTTAAGTAAATAAAGCATTGTGAAACAACTGACTTTGAGTAACAAATGACCAATTTAAAGTCAGTGCTCAGATGACACTACCAACTGCTCACGCCTGGAGGTTTGTTATCAAGAGCTCATGTCCTGCTTTCTAAGTGGGGGTGTGGGGCGTTGTCCTGTGTGCTTCGGATGGTCACCTCAGAGGCCAGGGTATTGCAAAGGAAGCTGATTCCCCTGCTGGATTGTCTTCCAGCGCATACCTTTCTATTGGCTTTACTTTCTGATGCAGAATCAGCATGCACACCATGGCACAGCGCTTAAAAGATTCACATGTTTTCAAAATGCAAGCGGTTTGCAGCCCTTTCCTGAATCTGCACAGCAGCAAGGGACATTCTCTCTGTTCTTTTATTCTAGTTGGTTGTTCTTCCCCCCAAAACAAATTCCATCAATTGCACTCAGTGAGTTCTTACCTTTGTAAGATCTCCAGGTAGCAAAGGGAGGCATTTCACTCACTTAAGATTATGTCAAATTGTGAAAAGGCTGAATGACAACTTCCAAATGTCACATTCTCCCGTCGTCACTTTTGGGAAAAGCAATATCTATTTTTTAATTTGACCTTTCTGGGGTGCATGTTTGGTACATGTGATTCACTTCAGTTACCCCCAGGTCATAAGATTTATGTAAGGCTCTTCATCCATGCAACATTTTGTCATGATCTATGGCTAGGATGAAGGAAAGGTGAGGTCCTATGTCAAGCTGGGTCACACTAGGCAGTCACTCATTTGAAAAGAATTCACCATTGCACCTTTTCTTATATTTAATACCTATGTGGTGCCACCAAAATAAAAAACTATACATCAGTGAGGCATTGCCATCTTTCTTTTTTTCTTTTTTTTTTTTTTTTTTTGCAGTTTTTGGCCAGGGTTGGGTTTGAACCCACCACCTTTGGCACATGGGACTAGCCCTCTACTCCTTTGAGCCACAGGCGCTGCCTGGCATTGTCATCTTTCAAAGCTACAGTCAGTTATGAGGTCTTCATGATTTTAGATTTTACTCGTAATTACTATTGTTGATAATAAAGAACTCTGTTGTCTTCCTGCTAAAATAAAGAAAAACATCTCCCAATACCAGTCACTCTGATGCTTACCAATGTTCAAAATGATTCTACAGGAATGAAGAAAACTGTTTTTCTTGGTTTTTTTGTTTTTGTTTTTGTTTTTTTGCATTGCACAAGAGACCCAGGAGGAGGACTCCCACCTCTTCTAACTCAAGACCTCATTGCTAGAAACAGATGTGATACGAATTTTGAATGTGTCAGCAATCTGGGGTAATCCTGGCCAAGCTGTACAGTCCTGTAGTTAGTCTTCACAATAATCTAGTGTCAATAATGTTTTATCATGAGTTACCCTTCATTTAATATGACCTTGAAAATAACAAAGGAAAGGTGGATTTTTATAGATTTTTTCCATAGGCAAACATTTGTCAAAGTGGACAGCCATAGAGAAAAGGTAACTCCAGATGATACCGGTAATGACAGTAACAATGATTCAGAACTCAGAGCTCATCTTGTTCTAAGGAGATAGAATGTCACGCTGCTGGGCAATTATAAGAAATTTTGACATGTCTCCTCTTTCTATCATCACTGTGCGATAGTTTTCCATTTTTCTTATCATTCCCATTTTTATTGCTAAAAAGCATTGATGCCAAAATAAATAAATGACAGATACAACCAGCCCAAGTCTTCTTACCACAGACTTCACATTTATTCCTCCATCGGGAAGGAAGGAAGAACGGTCCTATGTGCAAGAAGCAATGACAAAGAGCATTTTCAAACTCCTTCACTTTACCATCTTCTGGGCCAGATATTTGTTCTTTCCTTTGGTTAGAATGAATTTCAGAGGATATTAATCCCTGGAGTTAATTTTTAAAATATAGAGTTTATTGTTCCATATGTACAAGAGAAAAATCTCAAACTCTTGGCATTTCGCCAAAAGGCTATAACCCAAGACGATGACAAAAAGTGAGCAGGCCACCTACGAAAGGCGACTAACCTTCCTTTCTGTCAGTTCTCCCTACTACAGACTTCTTCCCAGCCTTGAGTGAAACAAATTGATTTTATGTCTCAATGACTGTAGGCTCCTGTGTTTTCTCTTAAAGTCCGTAAAGTGATTCCTAATTTCAGTATGTGTAGTTCATTAGAAGACAGTCATAAGGAAAAGGGTTTGATCCAGAAAATACTGTTATGGGGCAGCGCCTGTGGCTCAGTGGGTAGGGCCCCAGCCCCATATACCCAAGGTAGCGGGTTCAAACCCAGCCTTGGCCAAACTACAACAAAAAAATATCTGGGTATTGTGGCAGGCCCCTGTAGTCCCAGCTACTGGAGAGGCTGAGGCAAGAGAATTGCCTAAGTCCAGGGGTCAGAGGTTGCTGTGAGCTATGACACTATGGCACTCTTCCAAGGGCAATAAAGTGAGCTTCTGTCTCTTAAAAAAAAAAAAAAATATATATATATACACACACACACACACACACACACACACACACACATATATGTTAGAAAAGGTTAAAAATCAATTGGATTCATTTATTTCATTTATTTCCCAATTGATGGGACCCTTGGGTTACAGCCTTTTGGTGAATTGCCCCTCTCCAGTAACTGGCTGTGTCAACTCAAGATGTGAATTGTACCAGTAAAGTTTTTAGTATAATTCTTTTTTTAAATAAGGTCAAGTAATTGGGAAAATAATAGAGCATGCAGTTAATTACATGCTGGAATTCTTTAGGGCCTTTGGTGTTTTGTATTCAAGATGCTAAAGCTAAAATTAGATGTAACAGCGTGCCTTAAATTAATAATTTGTGTTGGTAAAGTAATTTGGACAAAGATTTAGAGCATGCTAATTTTTTTTTGAGACAGAGTCTCACTCTGTCACCCTCCGTAGAGTACGCTGGCATGGTCATAGCTCACAGTAACCTCAAACTTCTGGGCTCAAGCAATAGCAATCCTTCTGCCTCAGCCTCCCAAGTAGCTGGGACTACAGGCAACTGCCATGATGTCCAGCTAGTTTTTTTCTGTTTTGTAGTAGAGATAGGGTCTCGCTCTTGCTCAGGCTGGTCTCAAACTCCTGAACTTAAGCAATCCATGTCCTGAACTCCTGAGCTCAAGCAATCCATCCTCCTCAGCACTTCCCAGAGTGCTAGAATCACAGGTGTGAGTCACTGTGCCTGGCCAAGAGCATGTTACTGTATTTTGGTAATAATCTAGAGTGGGGAATACACAAAAGACTGAAAACGTAGGTACAAATGAATCATGGACAAACACAACCTGAATTGGTGATAAAGCTCGATCATACATGTTGAATTAATCAGTGATATGGTCAACAGGGCCGTGTCCCTCACAGTCTGGTAGTGATGGTGTTGCTGCCATGTGCCAGATGGACCAGAGGTGGACCGTACTTCACTTACCCCACCATCTGTGGTTTGGTCATCTGATCATCCAAAGTGTGTAGGCAAACTAGAACAAGTTCAGAAGGGGCCGTGAAAATAATTATAAGGGTTCACGTGTTAAGAACAAAAATAAAAAAGAACAGAATATTTTCACTGCTTGGCTGATAGCTATGCTGGGATATGGGTGGCAGAAGGAGGAGGAATTAATTGCAAGGAAGAAGCTCAGAAGTTCTGAAGTTTAGGAAGGAAGCATTTAGCAGAACCTTAGGATTTGAAAGCCGTAAGGCATCTTAGAGAGATCATCTGGAGATTTGGTTGGAATTAATGAGGCTAAATTAAGCTAAGGAAATATGATAGAAAAAACAACAAATACTGTATGCAAGTGAGAACTATTTAATAAGTCTTTATTGAGCAAAGTAAAAATACTACCTCAGTTAGTCCCCAACATCCTGGACTCCTAGAATTTGAGGTCCTTTTGCAACATTTTAACCAAAACTTTTAATGGATATGAGTTAGAAATTAAGGTTCTGAGAAATGACTAAATAAATTGTCAGGTCCAGTCTTTGGATATCCGAGTTTACCATTATTTACACCACCTTGGTAGGCTCATCTGATTCAAATTTATAGAACTGCATAGAGAAAGTATAATTTCTAGGTTCTGGTATGATAATTCAGCCTCCCAGACCCCTTTGAATTTATAAACCATTTAAGCCAAAGGAAAATTGAGCTATATATTATTTTATATAATTAAAGTAAATCTGTATAGCCAGTTAATGCTGAAGATAATAAGTAACTCTAGCTTCACCTATACCCTGCTTTTTCTAGCCAAGAAACTTAGTTATTGAAAAAAAAAACCCAAATCTGTTTAGTCCTCCTAAGTTTGTAGTCATTAGCAATTCACCACAACGTAAAAGAAAAAGGAACAGTCTTGGGAACAAAAGGTGACACACAAATTAATCACTTTTGTGTGCGGGCAAATGGAATATATAATTAGGCTAAAATAGCAGCTGAAAGGGAACGAATTAAAACAAGAAAACTGATGTAAATACAAGCATCAAAAGAGGAGCAATTAGAGCTGACCCGCCTGATCAGAGCGATTGTAAGGAATCTGGAAAGCATTGACTTCATTTCACTGAATCTAAAATGCCATCAAATGTAGGATGTACTATTATTTTATCTGCCACTGAAAATGAGAAAACCAATTAAACTTTAACACGATGCTTTTCTACCATATCAATTATAAAATGCATTCTGATTTCTTCACCATTAAAAGGCTTTTTTACAAGCGTGCATCTTAGAATCTTGGAAATATTTTAAGCTTAACTACATAGGCGACGATTACCTCTCTAAACTCAATGTTTACAGTCTTCCCAGGGGAAAGCCCCCTGATATCCAAGATCCTCAACTTTATCATTTTAGTCTGAGAGGGGGAAGTTTAAAAGTGACCATGAATTTTGAGTTTTGTTTTTCTATTTTAAAAGAAAATGAGTTGGTTTCATTCCCTACTCTTGTATGACGAGAATAGCCAAATAAAAACCCCAGATGAAGATGGCTTGCGTGTCACCTTTGGAGGGAGGGGACACCTTCCACGATGCACTGAAGGTGAATGCTCGCATTAAAACGCCAGGCTGCCTTTTCCCCTTTAAAAACCTATGCATTAAACTGTGGTCTGCTGATAAGCTGCACCGTCTTACCTGTGCAGTGCTGAAGCTTGTCACTATTTAGTCTCATTATTATGTCACTTCTCTATATAGTCTCCTGTTTGAAGGTTCTGTATGTCAATCCTCCTGGGACTTTTGAACCAAGCTCGGGTGCTAATCAGGACACATGAGCAGGGAAGGGGCTGTGGTGGGGTTTAGATTGGTGGTCTGTCTTTCTACTTCTTCCTCTCCCAACCTCGCACCTGTATCACTGTCTCTGACGGGTCTAGCACCTTTCATGGGGAAGGAGAAGGAGATACATTAGAAAACATGAGAGACTCTGGAAACTGCTCTACAGCAGATGGGGCCTCCTGAAAGGTGTAAAATGAGATTAAAGATCACAAAAAATGTGCTAAAACCATGGCATCCTCAAACATCTCCATCTTACACTCAAGAGTGTAAAGTCTGTTTTACCTTATACTCAAAAGTGTAAAATATGCTTTAATAAATGGGGAAGAGACAAATACTACTGTCCATTCTTACTAAAGAATTCTAGAAGCACCAGGAATGGGACTATATTCTCTTCTAAATTCCTCTGAACTGTGCTGCAATCCAGGGTTTCTCAACTTGGCACTCTCCTCATTTGGGGCAGGATAATTATTTGGAGAGGGACTGTCCGGTGCATAGCAGGTGTCTAACAGCATCACTAGTCCGACACACTGGATACCAGTAGCAGCCTTTTTCCAGTTGTGATAACCAAAAATCTCTCTAGACAGTGATGAGCCTCCCTGGGAAGCCAAATCTACCTCATAACCCCAGCCCATTTGAGAATCTCTCCTCTCATCTTTTCAGAGAGAAAATCTCCAGGGAATAGAACAGCATTCCAAATACAGGCAAATCATAGATTGCTCCTCCATAAAAGTTCCTTTTGTAGGGTTGGCAGAGTGAGGAAAGACGAGGTTAGAGCTGCTTTTTACGGTCCATTTGACCATAGCATGGCTAAATACAGTGTTGTGATTTCACCCTATAACAAAGAGAGGACCAACACCACCTGCACAACGTTATCTGGAATCATCTTATGGCTATTAGACTTTACTTATTTCATTTAAAACCAAAGGCCCATCGAATTATCTGAAGAGCCTCCTGTGTACATCCAAGACAACAGCTCTGCATCTTACTCAGTAACTTATAGGAGGTTCTTTTAAAGGTGACTCAGCTTTGAAAACTCTTTTGTCACACACACTTTTCTGAGTTCACCCAACATCTTCTATCTCGTTTGTAATGGCCCAGGGGGTGATAGCCTAAGAGGAATGTGGAAGCGTCACGCTTGGGTTTAACTACCAAAAAGGGAACAGTTCACTGAAATCAGATTTATTTGAAGTACGACGGTTGGTCCCATTACAGAACGATTCTTTGATGCAGAAAGTGATTCCTTATACAAATTTTATTAAATAATTTTGTCAAACCTTTAGTAGACATCAGTAGAACATAGTAGTACCTTACATGTGTGAAAACAAATACCCAGTATACTCAATGCTAATAGGAAACCAGTAGATGAAGAAATAGACTCCCACATGAGAGAAAAACACAAACTCAAATGGAGGGGGAGGAGGGAAGAGAGAAGGGGAGAGGGTGGGAGGAAGGGGATGGCTGTGCTCCCACCTGACAGGCACCATGTCAGGGTGTATGGCTCGCCTCCTGGGGGAGGGGCACAACCACAGTTTGACTCCACCTAACAAACGCAAACAACGTAACCTAATCGTCTGCACCCTCATGTTGATCTGAAATATAAATAAATAATTTTTAAAAAGCAAATAAAAATGGACAGGAACGAATATATATTCTTATGTATATCTAAATGTATTCAAAAACTTTTATCTCACTGGTCACCACTACAAAACTGTCCAGGACCAGCAGTTGCACTGTGTAGGCTACTCAGAACCTCACCTTTCTTTTATCCTCAATAGATGGGTTGCAAAGGAATTTTCCTTTCTGACTACATGACAGTTGTTTGGGTTTTGGCTTTTGAACATGTTTTTGGTAAAGTTTGGGGCAAAAATCTACCAAGTTATCCTGTTAATTAAGTTAGAGATGCTTATCATGAAGGAAATGACTCATCTGTGCTCATGAAGATGTCACACTTGGAATTTCAGCAATTAGCACATTGTATGGAATTTAACAATACATTTTTAGGTGCCAAATTCTAACATCTCTTTGAAAGCAACCTCTTCTTACATAATCTGGTTGACTTGAGGTCACAGTGCCTCAAATAATTGGCAGTCACCTGTCACATATTTCTAGAAGTACCAAACATTTGTCTGGCTTTCAATTCTGTCACGTTCTCCTCCTTGCCAACCACCCTCATCAGCATTCAGCAAGTTCCACCTAGTCACCTCCCCCTCGTACCTCCATCCCTGACATCGGCTGTTCAATAATCCTGGAATGACATTCTCTGAAAGACACCAGTGCGCCAATGATTTACTAATGGTCAACACGAATAACCCCTTATTTTCTTATCCTCAAACTTTTTCATAGCATTTACCACTATCGACTGTAACTTCCATCATGAAGTTTTCATTCACGGGCATCTTAATGCTCGTTCTCCTCATTCTCCTACCTTGCAAATCACTGTTTCCCACTCTCCTATCCCTTCCTACCAAACACATCTCAATGTTTAGTATTTGTTCTAATCCTTCCTCTACACCGTCTTTATTAGAAATCCTCTTCAATCTCAAAACCTTAATAGCTGCCTCCAAAATACACTCCCTGTGAGCTCCCCCTCTGCATGTCATAACCCAAGAGGACTCTATTTTCCAGAACAGTGTAAGTCGGTCCACCAGCCTCTCACTTAAGTATGTTTCCTTTTCTTCTGTTCTAGTTTCATGACATCAGCGCCATCTTTGTCATCACACAGACTTTAAATCTGGAAGAAAGCCTCCTTTTCTCTTTGTCTCTCCTACACATTGTATCAGTCTGAATCATATGGAAGGTGCTTTTGTAATAACATCTCTGATATTATTTCTTCCCTTCCTGTTCTGGCCCCTGTGCCCTCTCTTATGGTCTAAGCACCCTTTTGATTTTCTTCTTTCTGATCTATCCTACAAGTTGTTGATGGGATTTTATCTCTTTATGAAGGATGGCTCTTGCCGAAAAATGGCTGTGCTTTCCCAAGCTCAGAAGCCTTTTGTGATTCCACCAAGTGTTCAGTGCCTTCTACTTTCTGACCCCAACCTACCTAGGTCTGCTATGGCCCACACCAAAGCTCACCCCGACTACTCACCATTCCCTGAATGTTCATACCCCCCACCCCAAACCCCACTCCCTGGCATTTTTGCTCACACCCTGGCTCTCCCAGTGCTGGCTTAGGACGAGCAGCATCAGTAGTGCCTGAGAACTTGTTAGAAATGCAGATACTTGGGTCAGGCTCAGACTTGCTGAATAAGGAATTCTGAAGGTGAGGCCCCACGACCTGCGTTAGGCAAGCCGGCGGATTCCGAGGGATGCTGACATTTGCAAACTCAGAATGCCCTTTCCTATTCTCCCTGCTATTATTTTCTCCATCTTTCAAAAAAATACCTCTTCTGAGTTTGCCGCCGATTCTCTCCTCGGCTCCCATACCCCTCTTTTGTGTCTATATCATATAATTTTCAGTGTGTGGCCTTGGTTTCCAGTTAGAGGTCTCCTGGTAGATTGTAAACTCAAGACTAGGGAGTATGTGCGTGTGTGTGTGTGTGTATGAGAGAGAGAGAGACCTTGCTTTATGTTTTGTCCTGGTTTTATGTCATTTATTTTCCATTTTAAAAAAGTTGAATGAAATGCAGAAAACTTTCCAAATTGGGGAGTGATATAATTCTTCAGAATTTGGAAGGTTATCAGGAGAAATGGAATAGCACTTAAAATTTGGCAGAGTGGCTTTATTCTTCTAATAATATATAAAAAAGTAAATAATATAAGCCTACACTTTCTTCTCAAATGCTTAGTTATTTGTTTATTTTTGAGACAGAGTCTCACTCAGTCTCCCTTGGTAGAGTGCCTTGGCATCATAGCTCATAGCAACCTCAAACCCTTGGGCTCAAGTGATCCTCTTGCCTCAGCCTCCCAAGTAGCTGGAACTACAGGTGCCCACTACAATGCCTGGCTATTTTTAGAGATGAGGTCTCATTCTTGCTCAGGCTAGTCTTAAACTCCGGAGCTCAGGCAATCCACCTACCTC
Source organism: Galagoides demidoff (assembly GCA_963574575.1). Lineage (NCBI taxonomy): Eukaryota > Metazoa > Chordata > Mammalia > Primates > Galagidae > Galagoides > Galagoides demidoff. The sequence goes on along the minus strand of CAUYQV010075367.1, from coordinate 1,099 downwards.
AGCCTCCCAGCGTGCTAGGATTACAGGCCTGAGCCTGGGCCTTCAAATGCTTATTTAATTATAAGAAGCCTGTCTGTATTGTAGTATTTGTTCTAGAATAGCGGTTCGCAACCTGTGGGTCGCGACCCCTTTGTAATAGTGAAAATACATCCTGCCTATCAGATATTTACATTACGATTCATAACAGTAACAAAATTACAATTATGAAGTAGCAATGAAAATAATTTTATAATTGGGGGTCACCACAACATGAAGAACTGTATTGAAGGGTTGTGGCATTAGAAGGCATCAGGGAGGCTGAGAACCACTGCTCTAGAACATTTTGACGATCTGATCTCTGAAAATAAATTCTACCATACAGTAATATCACATACATATGAAGTAGTGTTTTCAGAATGTGCCTTATTTCATGTGAAATCATGGCTACTCTTGCTTTTGTACAATTGTGTTTATGCATAACGTGTCCAGAGAGAAAGAAGAAAATTCAGAGAGGTCTGAAGTTTAACTGTTGAAATAATATACCTCAAATCACTCAGTCATTCTGTGTCTGTGGCTTGAACTCCCATTTCATGTTGCTTTGTTAATTTTTTATTGATTTATTTAAGATGCTATTGAGTTATAACACCTACTGGCCATGTATGTATATGTACTATAAAATAACCATTCATAAGCCAAGTTTTCTCAGATAGGGAGCAAAATTAGGGGGAAAAGAGCAGAAGAAGGCAGAAGAGAGTAGGTCTGATTGTATCACCTGGGCAGTGGTAATCAACCACAATTTCAAATGTAGCCATAAACTTCCAAAAACTTTCAATTTATTTGGGATTGAATGAGCAATTAATGTAGTAGCTAATACACTCTTGCAACGACTGACCAAACAGAATTTAAGACAATGATTTCTAAACGAGGAAAGGCATAGAGTGTCTAGTCTGTATCAAGCATTTTTTTTAATGGCAGTTTAATTCTTTTTTTTTTTTTTTTTTGAGACAGAGCCTCAAGCTATCCCCCTGGGTAGAGTGCCATGGCATCACAGCTCATAGCAACCTCCAACTCCTGGGCTCAAGCAAGTCTCCTGCCTCCTCCTCCCAAGTAGCTGGGACCA
>CAUYQV010075365.1:0-13665 GCA_963574575.1 Galagoides demidoff | reverse complement strand
GTGTTAAACCTTGAACATTTTATGGTACGTCGCTGTGGGAGTTATACAGAAAGAGCATGTAATTTCCTTTTTGTGCGGTCCTCAAGCCCGTAGCTCCTGTATGTCATTGCTCAGCACTCCTCACACCTGTTGTGAATCCCCTCAATAAATAGCCACTGCAAAAGCTGTTTGAGGCTCTCCGGCACCTCTCCTGAGCCTCAGCTCTTTTTATTTTATTTTATTAAATGATAGCTGTACATTAATGCAATCATGGAGTACAGTGTTCTGATTTCATATACAATTTGAAATATTTTCATCAAACTAGTTAAGATAGCCTTTATGTCAGTTTTCTTAGTTATTATGTTAAGACATTTATACTCTACTTTTAGAAAGATTCACTTGTACCCTCGTAAGACAAACCACAGAGGTGATCCCTCCAATCACCCTCCCTCCACCCATCCACCTCTCTCCCCTCTACTCCCCCCCCAATATTCTCAGGCTATAATTAGGTTATAGCTTTCCTATCAATTAGTTTCATAATAGGGCTGTGGACATTGGATACTTTTTCTTCCATTCTTGTGATACTTTGCTAAGAAGAACATTTTCCAGCTGCATCCGTGTAAACATGAAGGAGGTAAAGTCTCCATCTTTCTTTAGGGCTGCATAGTATTCCATGGCGTACATATATGAAGCCTGTACTCTCAATCCATGTCCTGGCTGCTTCCTTCATGCGGCTCTGACAACCTTGTGCAAACATCCTTATGATAAAATGATATTTTTTTTCTCCTGAGTAGATATATAATTTAAACGGGATGGTGGGATCAAATGGAATGCTCCCATCAACCCATGAATGGATTAATAAATAGTGATATATATATATATATATATAATGGAATATTATTCGCCCCTAAAAAGATGGAGACTTTACATCTTTTGTCTTGACCTGGAGAGAGTTGGAGGACATTCTGTTTAGCAAAGCATCACAAGAATGGAAAAGCAAGTATCCAGCGTACTCAGAGCTAACATGAAGCCAGCAGACAACCTAATACATGCCCACACAAGAGAAAAGCTCAGTTTAATTCAATTCTCAATTGAATTTTTGAGAGGCATTTTTTTTTTTTTTTAACAGAAGGGACCAAGTTTCTACTCCAGAAATGATTCAACATGAATTTCATCTTGCACGGACCCATCCAAAATATTGATCGGAAGTGAAGGAAAGAAGGCTTGAAGTAAGTTAATAAAACCACAGGAATGAAACCAATAATTCTTTGGGAGGAAGGAGGAGGGAGGAAGGAGGGGAATTGGGGAGCTCCCACCTAACTGGCATTTGTGCCACACTCTGGCTGTGGGTCACAACTACGTGCAAATTCTATAAACTAATCTTTTGTACCCTCATATTAATCCGAAGTAATAAAAAAAGATTCTACCCCCGGATACAGAGTGGCCATAAAGTTGGTGTGTAATTTAGAGCCTCTGTGCAAATTTAAATTGCACACGAACTTTATGGACACCCTGTATACTCACAGTCTGAGGACCTGAGGGTTGCAATTTCTACATATGAATTTTAGGGTGGACACAGTTGAGCCCAGAACCTACAGTGAAAGTCTCTGCAGCAGAAGATGTCAGTGTCATGTCATGTAAAAAAATGAAGGATAAAATCAGCTACACAGGTGGTCTCACATGGCAAGGTCCGCTAAGTAGCTGGGACTACAGGCATGCACCACCACACCCAGCTAAGTTTTTCTATCATTTTTTTTTTTTTGTAGAGACAGAGATCTCACCCTTGCTCGGGGTGGTCTCGAACTCCTGACCTCCATCAATTTTAGCAGCTTTTGAGAAACTCTGAGGATAAAGTGCGGACTTGAGTGCATGTCACTGGAGGTCTTCACGCACTGCTGACGGACGGCTATTTATTTTCCAGAACACTGCTGCTCCTTTGAACTTTCAGGATTTGACTAAGATTAATTTGTTGTCTTAATGCATGAATGAATGGGTGGATGAAGGACTGAATGGAGTTTAGAACCGCACGGTCTCTGGACCCTTTCCGGATTTGATGAATGATACACCTGTTTTGTCTCCGAGGGCAAATGCACTTAAGACTATACCACAAATCACTGCAAGCTGTTTCAGGGAACCCGTGCACCTCCCGACATCTAAATATTAACGTTGTTTTTTTAGGGAAGAGGTGGATATCAGAATAATAAAAGAGAACTTCATCCTAACATGATTTTTTTCTCCTTTTCTCCCTCTCTTTCTCCCCTTCTCCCTCTCTGTCTTAAATCTATGGAAGTTTTTTGTTTGTTTGTTTAACAGAAGGGACCAAGTTTCTACTCCAGAAATGATTCACCATGAATTTCATCTTGCACGGACCCAGCCAAAATATTGATTGGAAGTGAAGGAAAGAAGGCTTGAAGTAAGTTAATAAAACCACAGAGAAACCTGAATTTATTTAGAGGAAGAAATGTCACTGGCATGCAGACAGAAGGTATAACTGACCGTGATTCTTTTACCCCTTCTTATAATGAAGGGATGTTTTGAAAACTAAAGTAGTAACGCAAAGAGGACTGAGGAAACTCGATTTAGATTAGAAAACCCTTCTATGTTTTCTCCTAATTTGCGACATTGTATATGATTCATCTGGGTCTTCTTCTTCTTCTTTTTTTTTTTTGAGACAGAGTCTCACTCTGTAGCCCTCTGTAGAGTGCTATGCCATCACAGCTCACAGCAACCTCCAGCTCTTGGGCTTAGCTGATTCTCTTGCCTCAGCCTCTCCAGTAGCTGGGACTACTGGCACCCACCACAACGCCCGACTATTTTTTGTTGCAGTTTTCCCGGGGCCGGGTTTGACCCGCCACCCTCGGTATATGGGGCCAGCATCCTACCCAGTGAGCCACAGGCGCCGCCCAGTTCATCAGGATCTTTTGTCTGTGTCCTTGTTACCATGTACACAAATCTCATGCACAGATATTTCTCTTCCCTCCTCTCCTCTCCTTCCTCCATCATTCCCCTGCCCCTCACCTTGTATTAGATCATCTACTGCCTTCATATTAAAATAGAATGCATAGGATTCTTGCTTCTCCATTCTTGTGATGCTTTATGAAGAAGAATGTGTTCCACCTCCATCCAGGTTAATACAAAAGATGCAAAGTCTCCATCTCTTTTAATGACTGAAGAATATTCCTTGGTGTACATAGACCACAGCTGGCTTATCATCCCTGATCATCAGAGAAATGCAAATCAAAACCGCCCTGAGATATCACCTAACCCCAGGGAGAATGGCTCATATCACAAAGTCTCAAAGCTGCAGATGCTGGCATGGATGTGGAGAGAAGGGACACTTTTACACTGCTGGTGGGACTGCAAACTAATACAACCATTTTGGAAGGAAGTATGGAGAACCCTCAAAGAACCCAAGCTAGACCTACCATGTGATCCTGCAATCCCATTACTGGGCATCTACCCAGAAGAGAAAAAGTCATTTTATCATTACAACATTTGCACTAGACTATTTATTGAAACTCAATTTACAATCAGCAAAATGTGGAAACTGCCTAAATGCCCCAAACCCAGGAGTGATTACTATTATTAAGGCGATATTGATTACTTATCATCAGGCAGTAGCACAATTTAAATTAAAAAAATACAATAGAGGCAGAGATTTGGAGCCAAAGTAATCTCAAGTCCTAAAGTCCTAACATCAAGAACCTTCTTCTTCTTTTTTTTTTTTTTTAGAGACAGAGTCTCACTATGTCACCCTCAGTAGAGTGCTGTGGCATCACAGCTCACAGCAACCTCAAACTCTTGGGCAGAAGCGATTCTCTTGCCTCAGCCTCCCAAGTAGCTGGGACCATAGGCACCTCCCACAGCACCCGGATAAATTTTATTGCAGTTGTCATTTAGCAGGCCCCGGCCAGGTTTGAACCTGCCAGCCTGGGTGGATATAGTTATCGCCATAACCACTGTGTCTGTAGCCACTGAGCCAAGAGCACTCTTTTTATTTGTTACTATTTGTTGTTGTTTTACTCCTGGTTTAATTTATTTTAAGTTCTTTATAATATTCCACGAAATGAAGATAGCCCATTAAACTGATAAAAAATGAACAATGGTAAGTAAAAATGACTGACAAATTTCAGGACCTTTGAAAAACTGTTTTGTGTCCACACGTTCCCTGTATTGTAAATAAAAATAGAAAACTATAAATCAGGTACATGAGAGGCTACAAGAGCATTCTTTAGACAGCTGAAAGTTTCAATATGTTTCCTATCCTGGCTGGTAATGAAATGATTAAGCCATTGTCTTACATTCACTTAGAAACGGTGAAGTGACTATATTATTATGTTACTCAAACGGCTTCTGGGGATTATAGTATTAAAGGTGCATTTGTAAACATTTAGCAAATCTACTTCTGTCATTTTAAAAGTTGGTATTTCAGGAGCTTGTCCAAGGAATGTAGAATCTAAGGAACGTTTATCGGGGGTAGAGAATAGATGATGAAAATAAAGGTAAAATAATGCAAATAAGAAATGTGGAAATTCAGGAGTGAGGGCTGTCTTCCTGGAGATTTCCTGCCATGTCTAACATTGCTAAAGGAGGATCTGAGACCCCAGAAATGACCGTCGAGGCCCCAGTGAGAGCAGGCAGGAACCCACAGCACAATGTGGATGTGATAGGTCAAGGTCTCCGCTCTTCTGTGGAGAGGCTAATGAAGATAGGAAGGTGGACAGTTAAATTCACAAACTCATCGTAGCAAAAGTGCTACCTACCTCACTGCTGAATACGGCTGTGGCCACCTCGAAGATTCTCCCCTCCACCATCTGTCCTGTGTGCTGATTTATTCTGCAACTTGTCTTCTCCCTGTATGACTTGTTTCTTATGCTTCATTCCTTAGGAATCTCCAGTTTTTGGCTAGCACTAATATTTCCTAACGTGGACTAAGATATTTTCATGGTGGAGAAGGTAACAAGCCATCCTTTCCTTCTACAGACCTTCACTGGCTGGGTATGGAGGCTCACACCTGTAATCCCAGCACTCTGGGAGGCCGAGGCAGGTGGATTGCTTGAGCTTACAAATTCGAGATCAGCCTGAGGAAGAGCAAGACCTCATCTCCACTAAAAATAAATGAATTAATGAGTGTAGTGGCACACTCCTATATTCCCAGCTGCTTGGGAGGCTGAGGCAGGAGGATCGCTTGAGCCTGAGAGTTTGAGGTTGCTGTGAGCTGTGCCACCATGGCACTCTATCCAGGGTGACACACTGAGATTGTGTCTAAAAAAAAATAATAATAAAAAGAATTGCATCAAGTCTCATCATGAGAGATGATACCTGAGAAGGGTGAGGTCTAGGAGAACAGATCTTCTCAACTAGACAAGAAGGATACACCTGTGGGGTCCTCTCCATGGTGACTCAGCTTGTGAATTTCTAAACTTAACTTACTGGATCTTGGAAATTTCCAAGTTGTGTGAAATCTGTAGTTCTGTAGGGGCTGGAATAGCATCTCCCACTTGATTCAAACTGACCAATGAGAAGGATACCTGTGGGGTGGAACTTTTTGACTGTCAATAAAAAGGGAAAGGCCAAGCCAGTTGGGGAGTGTGGGCATTTGGAATTCTATGCTCTAAGCTCCTTTCCTCTTATAAATGTGGTGTTTGAGTGCTCTTTCTGTCCATTGGGCCTCGTCTTCCTGCAACAATCAACTAATTCTATTTATATATATGTTCCTACACACACAAGCGCACACACACATATACATAATAGAATGTTCATAGTTGAACACCTCCCTACACTGGCCACTGTGTCTTTTCTGAGTTTAGATATACAGAAAGAATATAAATGCTTCTCACTGTGTTGTAATTGCCTACTCAGGGCAGTCACATGTAGAGATGTGTGACCCAAGAGTAGACAGGATCAGCCATAAACCCTCGAGTGTGTCAGGCTATACCATGTGTAAGTAACACAACAATATTTCCACAATTCTAATGACACATTTCTGAGAAATGTATCGCAGTTCTTAAACAACATATTGTTGTGAACCAGCATGGGGAAGGGGAGAGAACCAGAGTGGAATTGGTGGGGAATGAGGAAAATACAGTATAAGGGAAACACAGAAATAAAACATGGGATGAGGAGGTCTGACTGTGACTGAGCTGATGGCTGCAGCCAGCACCAAAGCACAAAATCAGCTTTATTTCATAGCATCTGTACAGGGTTGTGCAGGGGGGACAATATGGGGAAATAGCACAAACAAAAGACATAATTTTGGTCTTACAGTGCAATAGGAAAATGTAAATGACGTTAATAATGACAAATCATCTTGTTAATAGTTTCTACTCAATTTTGTTAACTTAGGACAAGAAGCAAGAAGGGAAAGATCATGAGGATCTCAGCATAGTTAACAAAACAAGGAAGAACTATATGACTTAATGGTGTCTACTCAACTTCATTAACATATGACAAGAAGTAAGAAGGGAAAGATTACAAGGATCTCTGAGTAGTTCTTAAACATTAACTAGACAAAGAAAGGGCTACCTGACTTTTGGCAGAGAGCATGAAGAAAGGAACATGGTTGTTTTGGGAACAGAGGAGAAGCCATTGAGGGTTCATTCCCTGAATGTTCTCCAGGCTGTGGGGGCCCTGCCACCTCATGGCCCACTCTCCACAACATATGACTATATATAATTCATACTTATGCCTACATATAAGACACATATGTTTATACATATGTATATGTATATACACTCTATGTGTATATATGCTCATAAGAAATACCCACATGCATATATATATATAAATGGTACGTACACATCTCCATGTATGCCAATGGGGCATACAAAGATGGCTCTCTAAACTACACATGCATATAAATGCATTTAACTAATAAAAAATGAACAACTGTTCAATTTAAATTTATTTTAAAATTTATTTTCAATGTATGCAATTTAAGTTTATATTTGCTCAAGTGTGTGTGAACTTTTTAATTTTTTTTACTTTTTAATTTTTTTTATTTCACATATCCATGTGATTATTAAGTTTCCACTTTTTGCCCTCACAGAATTAAATTTCCTATTTTTCTATTGTCTATAAGATTGGGCACGATCTGTTTTTTTTCAAATTGTCTTTTATTTGTGTGTGAACTTTAAGTTGACATTTTTTATATGTATAATGAAGGTTCTTTTTTAAATTGGAAACATCAAGTTGGGCGAGGTGGCTCACATCTATAATCCCAGCACTCTGGGAGGCCGAGGCAGGTGGATTGCTTGAGCTCAGGCATTGAAGATCAGCAGTAAGAACTAAGTTTATTATCAGAGAAAGAATGAGACTCTGACTCTACTAAAAATGGAAAAATTGGCCAGCTACTTGGGAGGCTGAGTCAGGAGGATGGCTTGAACACAAGAGTTTGAGGTTGTGACACCATGGCACTCTACTTGGGTGACAGAATGACACTCTGTCAAAAAAAAAAAAAAGGAAGGATCACTTTAGTTGTTGATATTGTAAGGTGTGTGTCCTGATTATGGTGAATACATCCCAGGAGAAGTCTCCCCACTAAGCCAGGGTATGTCCTATCAGTTCAGCTATGTAATAAAATCCGACTTGTATTTGTGACACCTTCTGTTATAGGCACGGATGGGAGTTGCCTTTAACTTTGCTGCATGGAAATATTTATGAGGGGGCCGCTATGGTTGGGGGAACAGGGGAAGTATGTGGAGATAACAAGTTGTGTACACAGCTTGGAAAGGGAGTTTCCTGGGAATCAAACCCACGGAGCAGGTTATCTCTCCCTGCCTGCAAAACCATATGTGGAAAGGGGGTCTGGAACCCCCCACCCCCTCCGCAAGCAATCGATATTTCTGTTTATGTTGTTGGTTAGGATTTTCTTTTTCTTTTTTTTTTTTTCTTTTGAGACGGAGCCTCAAGCTATCCCCCTGGGTAGAGTGTCATGGCATCACAGCTCATAGCAACCCCCAACTCCTGGGCTCAAGCGAGTCTCCTGCCTCCACCTCCCAAGTAGCTGGGACCACAGGCGTCCGCCACAATGCCCGGCCGTTTTTTGGTTGCAGCCATCATTGTTGTTTGGCGGGCCCGGACTGGGGATTCGAACCCGCCACCTTATGTGTACGTGGCTGGTGCCTTAGCCGATTGAGCCACAGGCGCCGAGCCAGGATTTTCTTTATCTAATAAGCATTCTCTAACTTTTTCAAATATTGAAAGAAAAATAGCTGTTGTTTACATCTAATGGCCTAATATGTCTTCTGCTTGTTTCTCTATTTTTTCATTTGTGATGAGAATTAATGAAGTTTGAAGGGCAGGTAATAGAGCCGTACAGTTTATTATCAAAGTAAATTTAGACACGCTTCCTTAATGAGAGAGATGATGAAAATTCACACGGCCCCTGGAAACATGAAGTGTGATGTGTCTAATTTGCTTTCATCTAAGAGGCAAGATTTTTTAGGGAGAGCTTGCCTTGTCCTACGAAATAATTGTGTAGGTTAATCAACAAGATGTAATTAGTCTGTCTATTTATAGCTGGCAGAGTACCTTATGGAAAAGAGAAGACACCAAAAGCAAACAAACTCACTGGCTATGTACCAATAAATGCAAAATACAAAGAAATGTTACCTTCTATGAGGATAATAACATGATGACCTGCAAGGTAAATAAGGCAATTTCATGTTTATGAAAATGATACCTAAGAAAACAATCGTGCTGCTTATGAAAAAGTTAAAATTTTAGGTGAGAACAGAAGGGTTCAAGTGAAGTCTCTATGCCCCCAAATTACAGTTTTCACTGCTTTCTTAGGGCTCATGGAATCCTTTCCAGAGCTGTCTCTCCTCTTCACACCCTGTGTTAGAAGGGAAATTTGGATGTTCCTGGAAATGGATGGACTCCACTGGGTTTGTGGATTGTGCTCTGAGTTGGAAGGAACTGTTCTGAGTTGCCATGGAGTGGGGCTGACTCGGACACAGTGCTTCAGAGACAGAGGAGAGATCGAAGCTGAAGTTTGCAAAATTGCAACATCACCACCTGAAAACTGCTCTCTGAGTCTGTTTAAAACCACAGATACCCGCTCTATAAAAATAGATCCCCAATATCTCAAAAAAATACAGAGATTTTGGATGAGATAAAACATGCTACTGTCACAAAGCTTTGTGTTAGATTTATTCTCTTTTTCATTACATAGCTTTATGGGAAGGACTTTCAGCCTTCATGGTAGTGCGTGCTGTTATAATTGTTGTCATACTATGCTTCTCCATGAAAATACCAAAAATCCACGTGCAGCTGAAGGCACAGACTGAAATTGTTTCATAGCTCTGGTCTGATGCAAAGCACAAAAGACCAGAAAGATAAAGAGATAGTAATAGACATCTTTATGCCACTTTGAGTAGATGACTTCATTTTATTCACAGATCCAGATATTGATACAAAGATATTCCAACTTGTAATCATTTCTGCTCTTTTTACCCTTGTGAACCCAACTATTCATCGACAATAGATAGATGGCAGACCAATCCATATCACTTCATTCTGTCCTCCATAAATGAAAGAAAATGTCCCCAGTGGCAATTTTACCCATGAATGTATAATGTTGCCGTATTTCAGTTTTAATTTGTGTGTGTGTAGCATTCAATTTTCTCCTTAGTAATCTAGAAAAATGGATAGGATGTTCTTATTTTGAATCCCGTTCAGACGCTAAGCCTTGAATTATTACGTACCAGAGAGAGAGGAGAGTTAGCTCACCTCAGTATTTCGTTGAGGGTTTTATGATTTTCGTAGTGATCCATCATTACACAGGTTCCCAGGGAAACGTTGGCTTATACTGTGGATGGCAAAAGGACTTCCTTCATTCTGCTGTGGGAGACTCTCTGTGTTTGCAAAAGATTTTTAGTTTTCATCAAGATGCATAAATCATTTAATTGATGGTGTATTTTTCATGCACAAATTGATTTTTTAAAAATCTTTTACAAATTTGCTTTTATTTATTTTTATTTTGTTTATTTAATTTAATTAATTTATTATTATAATTTGGGGGGGGCTAGGGTCGGATTTGAACCTGCCACCTCCAGCCTATGGGGCCTGCGCCCCACTCCTCTGAGCCACAGGCACTGCCCTGTTATTTTTTTTATCGTTGGAGATTTCATTGAGGGTACAAGAAACCAGGCTACGCTGATTGCATGTGTTAGCTAAAGTCCCTCTTGCTATTGTGTCTTCCCCCCGAAAGGAGTGTCACACACCGAGACACCGCCCCCTTCCCTCCTTCTCTCTCTCTACTCTTCCTTTCCCCGACCCGCACAGATTGATTTTAATGAAGCACAAATTGTTCTGAAATTCAGAGGCACATCCTCGTGTGAGTTGAGTTTCAGTTCTTGGGCGCCCCAGAACCATTGACATAAACTTTTGAAGTAGCAATTTTTGCCATCGATAGGCATGCAAATAAAATATAACACGCCTGTTTTGATGTAAACAAGAGTTGTTTGTGTCGGTAAAATCTGCCTGAAGCTGTTTTCAGCTCCTGTGACTACACCGAGTTGGCAGTTAATAATTTTGAAATCTTTTCAACCCTGCCAGACATTGAGAATTCAAGCTTTTGGGAAGTTAGGATGCATTCTTTCATGATTCCGGATCCCTCCGAGGCTGCCTGCAACTGGATTTGTTTTCCCCTCTGACGTTCTGCAGACTGCTTTGGAGATGCCAGAGTTTTGTGTAAAAGCGTCTTTGCTCCTATGGACCACCCGGGCTAACACGTCCAGTTTCCATAAGACCTTGCTGTGGCCTGTTCTTCCTGGAAGAGGACAAATGTTGTTCATCTCACCTCTTTGTTTTCTGGCGCCTCAGACACCTGTCACACTCATGAAATGAATTTGACTCCAAAGGGCAACTTTAGAAAAATTACCTCCATGGAAGGACAGAAAAGTTTCTCCCTGTCTAGGGAGATACTGAGAGGTGTCAGCCAGAGAATATGTTCCTGTATCAAGGCCATCTGGGGAGCATCTGTCTCTACCTGGCTAGAGACAAGTTCAAGCAGCAAAAACTGCATCCTTCTGCCTCGGCACATGGGCTGGGAGCCCCTAGTCTATGAAAAGTTGGGGAGATTGTAGATGGCCGTGGTACAGAGGAAATCCAGGGGACCCCCGGCTCTCCAAAAAAGTCCAGGAGACGTCACGTGCAAAATGACATTTTTGTTCATTCTAAAGCAGAGATTTAAAAAATTTTTCAATGCTTCCTCCAATTCTCTTGAAATCCATGACCAAAACTGGAAGTAACTGACGAATTGTAGTGTTTATATGAGCAATTTTGATGTGTCGAACTTGAAGGTGTTTTGTGAGAGGTGTAAATATTTTGCCTCATTTTGGACAACCTGGATGAACTTGCAGGTCATTTTGTTAAATGAAATAAAAGCCATGAACAGAACAACAAATAGCACATAATTTCACCTAAGTGTGCACGGTTACAGGTGATGGAGGGAGGGCATGGTGGAAGGGGAGATTTTGCTCAAAGGATACAGTGTTCTAGTTAGACAAGAAGGTTCCATTCTGGTCAACCCATCACTTAACACAGTGCCTATAGTCAACTAATACCATGCAATATACTTTATATTTGCTAGTAGAGTAGTTTTTTTTTTTCCAGAATCTCACTGTGATGCCCTGTGTAGAGTACGGTGGCATCACAGCTCACAGCAACCTCCAACTCCTGGGCTCAAGTGATTCTCTTGCTTCAGCCTCCCAAGTAGCTGGGACTACAGGCATCTGTCACAACGCCTGGCTATTTTTTGTTGCAGTTGTCACTGTTGTTTAGCTGGCCCGGGCCGGGTTCAAATCCACCACCCTTGGTTTACGGGGCTGATGCCGTACTACGGCAGTTGAGCCATAGATTTTAAATCGTTCCCATCACGAAAACTGTAAATGTGTGCACTGATGGATATGTTATTTGTGAATTTCATTTTTTTTTAAGAAAACTCTTTCCAGGATATAGCATACCAGGCTTGGTACCTGTAGAACAGTGGGTAAACTGCCAGTCACATGCACTGAGGCTGGTGGGTTTGAGTCTGGGGGCAGCTAACCAACAATGGCAACTGCAAGAAAAAAATAGCTGGGTGTTGTGGTGGGTGCTTATAGTCCCAGCTACCCAGGGGGCTGAGGCAAGAGAATTGCTTAAGCTCAAGAGTTTGAGGTTGCTGTGAGCTGTGATACCACAGCAGTCTACCAAGGGTGACATAGTGAGACTGTCTCCAAAAAAAAAAAAAAAAAAAAAGATATAGCATACCAAATACATTCTGTCTATATCTTATCAGGAACATTTATCAGCACACACATTTATTAGCTTATTAGGGGAGTGAATCATTAACATATTATTGGAGACTTTTCTCTGCCACTGGCCTGGGCCCAAACACATGTTATTGGCCTAATGATGCATTCGTGCTGAAAGACCCATCGATAAATTGGTCACTTGCACCCAGAAGACAGGCTTGAAGAAGGGAAAGTTATTTCAGTAGTTATTCATATTTAAAAATATATTCAGAGGAATTTTAATAAACAAATAAGCTTGATGTTGTAGGCATAATAATATGCACCCATAAATGCCCACACTCTAACTCCCAGAAGCTGTATTTGCCCATTACAGGTGTAGTTAATGTTATGAACCTTAAAGAGGGAAATTAGCCTCATTAGTCAGGTAGGTCCTATCTAATCAGCAGCATCCATGAAAGCAGAGAATGTTCTCTGCCCAGAGCAGTGTTTTTTCAATGTTTTTTGTCTCATACACACTTGAACTTTAAACTTCGAAGGCACACTGAGACAGAATCTCACTGTGATGCCCTGTGTAGAGTACTGTGGCATCATAGCTCACAGCAACCTCCAACTCCTGGGCTCAAGTGATTTTCTTGCTTCAGCCTCCCAAGTAGCTTTTATGTTGATCCAAACAAAGGGAGTTTAAAAAAAAGAATAAGCTTATTGTGCTTTGAAATTCTTTTGAAAATAATTTAATTAATGATGTGGAAAAGTGTGGGACACCGGTTGAAAAATCACTGCTCTAGAGAAGGTGGGATGAAACGGCAGAAGGAGAAATCGGAGAGTTACCGAGGGAGAGAGGAATTCAAACCACCATTGTTTATTCTGGGACACCTGCGAGGCTCAGAGAGAGGCCCGCAAGAGTTTTGGGTGTGTCCAAAAACCCCCTTCAAGATAACAAGAAGGAAAATGAAGACTTTGACTTCACAACACAACAGCAAGAAACTGCTTCGTGCCAGTCACTTGAATGAGCTTAGAAATGGACTCTTTCTCTCTCTTCTTGATAAGGATGGCTGACAATTTGATTTTAGCCCTGTGAAACCCTGGGCAAGGCAGCCATCTGATATCAGTGGACTTCTGACCTACCCAATCTGTGAGATAAGAAACAACGGGTGTTTTCCTAACCCTAGTGAGAACAGCCCACTTCAAAAAGTCCCCCAGTTTTAGCCCAGGAACATGGGGAGAGGAGCGAGGGAGGGGAGGGGAGAGGTGAGGATGGGTGGAGGGAGGGAGGTTGGCGGGATCACGCCTATGGTTCATCCTATAAGGGTACATGTGAATCTCTCTAAATGTAGAATATAAATGTCTTAACACAATAACTAAGAAAAAGACATGAAGGCTATGTTAACCAGTTGGATGAAAGTACTTTAAATTGTATACAGAAACAGTACACTGTACCCTATGACAG
>CAUYQV010075364.1:0-17090 GCA_963574575.1 Galagoides demidoff | reverse complement strand
TTTTTTTTTTTTTTTTTTTTAGACGGAGCCTCAAGCTATCCCCCTGGGTAGAGTGCCATGGCATCACAGCTCATAGCAACCTCCAACTCCTGGGCTCAAGTGAGTCTCCTGCCTCTGCCTCCCAAGTAGCTGGGACCACAGGTGCCCGGCACAACGCCTGGCCATTTTTTGGTTGCAGCCATCATTGTTGTTTGGCAGGCCCGGGCTGGGGATTCGAACCCGCCACCTTAGGTGTACGTGGCTGGCGCCTTAGCTGATTGAGCCACAGGCGCCGAGCCCGGCCTTCCTTTTTGATGGCCAAGTAATATTCCATCGTATAGCTACACCACAGTTTTGTAGGTCCACTCATCAGTCAGTGGATGTTCACGTTGCTTCCACATTTGAGCTGTTAGGAATACTGCCGCTGTGAGCGTTTATGTGAACTTAATGTTCTTACTGCTTTCCAAGAACTCCACTCTGGGAAGTGGAATTGCTGGGGCATGTGGCAGCTCTCGGTTTAACCTTTTGGAGGAGACACATATTTTTTAAAATTCGATATTTAATGGTGAATCTAATTTTATTTTTAATAAGGACAATCTAATTTTATCTGGTAGAAAGCCATTCATTTTCTGGTCAGCAAAGAAAGCAGCTCCAGCCCTTTACTTAGAACTCCAAGACTTTCAAGGTGGAGAGAACTGTCTCCTTACTGATGAGAACCACACTGTGGAGCGCTGTGCCCTGTGGTAAGTAAACCCAGGAGCACAGCCGGGCGGCCCTTTTCCCAGAGGTCTCCCAGAGCCAGCTGTGGCCAGTCTTGGTTCAGGCCTGTCATTTTCTCCTCACTGAGGCAAGAGAACCTCTTCATGTACGTTTTATTAGTCACACATGTTATCATGAGATCACACTTCATTAGAACTCTGTGGGTTTAGCTCAGCAAGGAAGAGAACATTCAGAAATTTTAAGTGAATAACACTATTTTTGGCTCTTTCCAGCAATACTCTTGTGTAGCCTAAAGTGTCATAGCTCTGCTGTTATTAGGAAAATGATGGCTGCAAGTGTGCCTGGCTCTTTGTTAAGATGACGAAGGCAGAAACCTCATGAATGAATCAGCTTGGATTGCCGAGTCCACAGGCCACGGCGGAAAAGAGAATCGGGGACTGCAAGTGGCAGAGCTCTCTGTGGCACTCAGGGTATTTTTTCAAGAGTGTCATGCTGTCAAAAGGATGAGGAGCACCTCACTTCTCAGGATTTCGAGGACAACAAAGGAAAATCAAGTGAAAGCTGTGCGTTGCTCACCGGCCTCTTTTGCAGGAAATTCTCAGCAACCCTTTTAAAGTAATTTTCACAAAATCCAATCCCTGTCGGCACAATTACTGCCAGGATGTCAAAGGAATGAATTTAATAATGTTTTGATAGCAAAGACAGTATACTTTTTCTTTCTCTGATCTCCAGCTTTCTACTTTTTCCTCTCTATCCTTGGAAATATAGTCATAATCCAATAATGGTGAGGGCTCTGATCTTTTTTCTTTTTAATATTAAAAAAACATTTTTTTTTTTTTTGAGACAGAGTCTTAAGCAGCTGCCCTTGGGTAGAGTGCCATGGCATCATTATGGCTCATAGCAACCTCCACCTCTTGGGCTGAAGCAATCTTCCTGCCAGTTTTTCTATTTTTAGGAGAGACAGAGTCTCACTCTTGCTCAGGCTGGTCTCGAATTCCGTGAGCTTAAGCAATCTACCCTCCTCAGCCTCCCAGAGAGCTGGGATTACAGGTGTGAGCCTCTGATCTTCTAAAGACTGGAAAGACAGGTATCTTTGAGGAGGATTTCTTCCCTTTTGTCTCTAAGAAATCATGACCATCACGTGGATATAGGTGATTAGGGGTTGAGATATCACCTGAAGAGGTTTGTTTAGCGTGTATTCCTGGGTGGCTTTAACAGAAAGTCTTGACTCTCACAGATTCTGTACCACGAAGTTTTGACATTCACAATTTGGTTGACCACTGGTATGCTCTGTTCTGTAGCCTTGGCCAGGGGTGGGGAATTTTTTCCTTATGCTGCAAAGGTAGAATACATTTCATAAATTATTTTGAGGTTAGATTTTTTTTCAAGTGAATAAGAGAGTATAGTATTTCAGGGAGATTTCTGAGCAAAGACATTGGATTGTCCGAAAGGATTGAGGATGAATTTTTGTGGCTACATGTGTAATGATTTAAAGGGCTTTACGTTTTGTGTGTTAGGAGATGCTTTAAAAATGTGGTTCACGATTAGGGCGGTTTTGTCATAACCTAATGCTAGTAGCGTTCTCATTTCTTGTGGTGTTAAATCTATGTATAACCTACCAGAACTATTTAAATATCATTTAAAAGAAGCAAATCTTTAAAAATTATGTAAATATTACAAGTATAATTTTAATAAAAAGGTAACTAAACCTGTATCAAGCAGACTCCCTTAAGCCAGCAGAGAACTCTTTATGAAATTGGACTTACTGTAACCTCTGTGTCTTTTGCTACAACGGGGCTATTGTTAATTTTTTACAAAGGTAGAGTATGGTCTGATTTCTTTATTACTCCATCTTAGAATTACCTGAGATTATTTCCCACCTCCCAAATGTGCTCACCCCACAGGATGCTAAAATCTGGTGGTGTGCCAGTTGTATACAGAGGGTGGAGTCTTAACACAAATCAACAAGAACACTGATTCTGCTGAGAGGCTAATTGGAGATTCACTTTTCATTCAAAATAACAAAGTCCAATTAAACCATACAGAGAAAACATAGCAGGATAGTATAATACGGCCATCCCCAACAGGAAGAGACAAGCCTGGTGGGGGGAGGGGTGCTACAGGAATAGGAGAAAGAGGCACAAGATCAAAGGGTGAGCCAGCTGTGGTGTGCGGCTGCAGGGCCTCCATCTTCCCAGTCATCAGTACTGGAAGGGGGCCCTGCCACCCAGGAGGGATGCAGTGCAGGAGAGGAGGCCCTTCTTTGTTCTCTTGGGCCTAACAAGAAACAAGCACCACCTGTGCTGGCTGGGGATTAAGAAGTTTTTTTAACTTCCAGGTTTTCTTGGAGAAGTGAGGGAGGGAAAAACATATGAGAGGGGAATGCTTTCTGCTTACCTCCAGGAGCTGCCCTGAGGGCATTCTGCTGAGGGCAAGCACATACCTGGACGGGCAGGTCATAGCAAATGTTTTTGTGTTTAACTGGGTTTAAAAAGATAAGGGCCAGGCATGATGGCTCATGTAGTCCTAGCATTTTGGGAGGCTGAGGCCGGAGGATTGCTTGAGGCCAGGAGTTTAAGAGCAGCCTGGGCAACATAGTGAAATCCTATCTCTATAGAAAATAAAGATAGCTGGGTGTGCTGACACATAGCTATAGTCCTAGGTACTTGGGAAGCTGAGGCAGGAGGATACCTTGAGCCTACAAGTTCAAGGCTATAGCACAGGAGTCCTCAAACATTTTAAACAGGGGCCTAGTTCACTGTCCCTCAGACTGTTGGAGGGCTGGATTGAGGGCCCCAGGACAAGTCAGCTGCTACGCGGGACAGGCAGTGGTGGCAAAAACACCCAGCAGGCCAGATAAAAGTCCTAGGCGGGCTGCATGTGGCCCGTGGGCCATAGTTTGAAGACGCCTGCTATATGAGTTATGATCAGGCCACTGTACTCCAGCCTAGCTATCTTTAAAGAAAAAAAAAATGGGATTGGAAATGTGAGATTTTCCAAAGCTTTAGCTCAGGCGTTCTCAAACTACGACCCGCGGGCCACATGTGGCCCGCCTAGACATTTATGCAGCCCGCCAGGTATTTTTGCCACCGCTGCCTGTCCTGCTTAGTAGCCAGCTCGTCCCAGGGCCCACAGTCTGGCCCTCCAATACTCTGAGGGACAGTGAACTGGCCCCCTGTTTAAAAAGTTTGAGGACCCCTGCACTAGTCCAACGACTTTGTGGGTTGGGATATACAGTGGTCGGCAGCATTGTCTCTAACGCCTGACCGACTACTGGCCTCTGTGTCTGGCTCTAGCACTTCAGAACAACACTGGGCACGTGACTCGGGTTTCTGTGTCTCTGTCCCCATCGACATGACAGGGATAATGGGTTATGTGCGTCCCGTGGTGGTTGTGAGGGTAAGGTAAGCCAACCCGTAAAGTGCTGACAGCCGAGGCACTGCCTCAGGATGGAGCACGTGTTCACTGTAACCGCTGCTCATTATACACACGGGAAGCTGAGGCTCAGAGTTCGGTGTGCTCAGGGCCCCGCTGCTGCTCTTTCTCTGTGGGCACCTTCCTTGCTCTCTTTGCCTGGCTGGATCCTACTCAGCCTTCAGGCCCCAGCTCCAAGCCCACCTTCTCTAGGCTGCCCTCCAGGCTGCACCCTCTGCTTTGCTCCCCAAACACCCACAAGTACTTGTTTGATATCTCTATTTTGTACAGGCCAAAGCTCAGTCCAGTGCCCGCACATAGTAAAACTTTGTTGAAGGAACTAAGGGAAAGGGAATGAACACCACCAGGGTCAGAGTATTCACGGGGAGGGAAGCTTTCTGGTACAAGTCACATGTTCTTTCTTAACTATTCCGTGTCTTCCTGGGGAGTTCAGGGGAGTTTCTTCACTGACATAGTGCCAATTTGCTTATTTTTCAGCTCACAATTTGTACAGTGGTGTCTTCTTTCTAGTGAATAGATCTCCCGTTTTTATTAACAGAATTTGTTTCTAGAATGTTACAGGAACTCAATAATGGTTTCATTATGGATACATAAATCAGGTATATGCTTAATACATTATTCTTGTGTTTTATCAAAATGTCCATATTGCAGGTAAATCAAAGATATGCAGATCATTTTGTTTTTTAATACCGTGCTTCTGAGGATAAGCCTAACCAAAAAAACTTTTGTTTCTTGCCAAAGCCTGTGGCCTCGGGAGTTAGGAGCTTGGGGAGTTTTGGATGTTTTATTCTTAGCTTATTATTAAAATCCATCTGTGGCCATCCCCACAGGCAGAACTTTCTCCCCAGACTGAATCCTGTCTGAGTTGGGTCTAGGCCTCCCTGGGCTGCGTGGCTCCTGGCTTTACATTTGGAGGTCCAGGCCTCCGATACCATTTGCAATGACCAGATTAATCACCCCCTTCAAGTCTTCTCTGTAGTCTTTCCTCTTGACCTTGCCTTTAGAGTCTTTAACTTAACTGCTTTGGCTCCAGCCTCTCACCTCATAACTGTATCCCCTCATCTCTCATAGGAGTGGCCCTCAAAGGACTTAGGATGCCTGTCTCATTTCTTCTGCCAGTGGCCCTGCTGGGGACCCCTCTTGTGCTGGCCTGCTTCCCAGG
The DNA here is from genome assembly GCA_963574575.1 of Galagoides demidoff. NCBI lineage: Eukaryota > Metazoa > Chordata > Mammalia > Primates > Galagidae > Galagoides > Galagoides demidoff. The sequence continues at coordinate 11,794 of CAUYQV010075364.1, read as the reverse complement.
AAGAATCAGAAGCTCAGAGAGTTCAAATAACTTACCTAGGGCTAGTCAGTGGGTCAGCTGGAGAGAGGCGGGCTGCCAAGGCCTTCATGTCTTCATTCAGCTCCTCTTTCTCCTGCTTGAATCTTTGGTTCTTCACTTTCATCTTTGGTCGCAGCCCTGAGTGGCTGCCTCAGGCTCTCTGCTGTGTTCCTGCCCCTTGGCCTAGGCCTCCTGAGCTGGATGTGGCCTGCTGAGGCCCTGGGAGAAGCTCTGTCTTCACCGCCATCCCACTATTCTGGATGTGTGTGTTGCATGCGTGTGCGAGCACACATAGGTGACCATATACTCAGGGTGTGCACACTGACAGGCAGGCTCACACTTACTGCGTGTGCCACACACGCACATATTTACCCGTGTGTACACTCACAGTCATCCACGTGTGGCTGTGTGCATGCAGGTACCCACACAGATGCACACCCATGCTCTCTCCCACATGGATGGCCAGGTCCTGGATGTTTGTTACAGCAACAGGCCTCCTCCCCCACCCCCGACTAGCCTCCCTTGCACCATCGTTGGTCTGGGACGACAGTGACTCAGTTCACTGTGGCCAGTCTTGGAACCATTGAGGTGACCATCTTTAAAGAAATGCAGGGAGAGTGGGAGGTGGTGGCTTATGGGGAACCTTAATTAGGTGATACCTGAAGGGTGTTGTTGGGGCTCAGAAAACAGTACCCCAAAATAAAGACCTCAGAAGCAAAAGTTTTCTTCTATTCTTCCCCTGTTCTCCTGTCTCAGCGTCCTGTTCTCCCCCAAGGCTAGCCTAGTTTAGTCTCAAAAACTAGAGCCCCTCTTTTCCAAGGTGGGTTTTAGAAACCAGAACCCCTTTTCTTGAAAGCCAGCTCTAAAATCTAACAATATTCTGTGTAAAAACTGGTCACAAAGAAATAATCTGACTACCTTGACTGTAGGCCATAGGTCCCCCTATATGAGAAGGTCCTGCCCTACACTCAGAAGGAAGGAATGTGAGGTGTGCCAAGAGGCCAGGAGGAATCCACACAGACAGGTCTGGGGGGGTCTGGATGTTAACACTAGATCTGTTACCTCAGTCTGTTAACATTAGATCTTGCCCTTTCTGTCTGAGCACGTTTCTACTTGCTGTCCATGCTTTATTGAACCTAAGCGTAAAAATGGACGATTCCCCTGTGTTTGTGCTCTCACTCTGGAGGCTCCATGTAGACCTGTTACGTATTTATCATCAATTTGCCTCACGTGATTTTTCAGCAGGGTGAGGAGTCTTCTTGTAGGTCCTCTCTAGGTCTCTGGACAAACACTCCCTCCCTCCACACACACACACACACACACACACAACTCCACATGAAGTCTGGGGAGTGCCGTGAGGACGAGTGCAACTGGGCCCTCTGAGCTGCCAGTTAGCAAACGGGGTCCAGGAGCCGCCTGCACCTGTGCCCACCGCCTCTTACGGCCTCTTCTCTGTTGGTCCCCTCTTCATCCTCTCCCAAAGCCATTCTGGGGGCATCTCTTGGCTGGTGCACTCGTTTACTCCTTTTATTCCCAAGACATTCTGTGTCCTCACCCAGCACTGTCCACGTCAACCCATCTTCCAGTGTAGGTCATGCCCCATTCCCGTTCTTGCTTCTCCCAAATCCTCTTTGAAGCCCCTGTGGCCAATAAAAAGCCATTTCCCCACCATCCAGGGGCCATTCTGTTCTTCTGTTTTGCTCTCAGTTGTAACTTAACATTGAACTTCAAACTTAACTTTCCCAGAGAGGAACTCTTTGTACTGTAAGACCAGAGGGAGACCCTCCTAGTTCCCTCTCCCCTTGATGACAGGGTTATTTTTAATCAGGTTAAGGACCCCTGATGTGAGCTTGAGCCTCTGCTGCCCCTTTCCTGTTGTCAGGTGTGGGCCAGGCTGCTGTTGGTGCCTTCCTTTCCACAGGGCGAGTTGCACACTTTAACAGAGCCAAGAGTTTGGGTCTTGGCTAGGGCTAGAGTAAACACGGTGCTTTTCTCATGGACCACAGAGGGTTTTCTGATGCAGCCAGTTTTCTGGATAATAGAGACCTGCCAGCATTTTTTTAAAGGTACACCATAGAGCTGGATGTGGTGGCAAGTGCCTGGTAGTCCCACCTAGTTAGGAGGCTGAGGCATGAGCATTGCTTGAGCCCAGGAGTTCAAGTCTGCAGCGTACTAGCATTGTGCCCCTGCACTCCTGCCTGGACCACAGAGCAAGACCCTGTCTCTCTGTTCCAGAAAAATAAATAAAGCTAGAGTATAATAGTCAATCTCTATAACCATATGAATAAATGTGCCCTTTCTTGTTCAACAAGGTGTCTTCTCAATTTTGCATTCTCTTGGGGTCATTTGTGGCTATTTTGGTCATTGCTGACTAGCTGAGCAGAGGGTCTGAGTGACCCTCTGTGTGGAAGGGACTCAGGTAATTAACTTCAGGTGGCCAACTAAGCTCTACAGAGAACCGCCCAAGTAAGGCATGGGTGTCATCACAGCATTGGTAGTACTGATCACATAGGAAGGGGAACTTATCCAAAAGCTCCTTTAAAAAACTTTATACTTTTTTTTTTAGAGTAGTTTTAGGTTCACAGAAGAATTGGGCAGAAACTACAGAGCATTTCCAAATTGTTTGCCCTATTATGGATATCTTGTGTTAGTGTGGCACATTTGTTACCACTGATGAACTGTATGGATACATTGTCATTAACTCAGATCTGTAGTCCACAGTTGGGTTCACTCTTGGTCTTGTGCAGTTCTGTGGGTGGTGGCAAACACAGGATGTCATGTATCCATCGCTACAATGTCCTGAAGAAGTCTTTCACCATCCTAAAAACCCTCTGTGCTCTGCCCATTCAGTCTTTTTACTGTCTCCACAGTTCTACCTTCTCCAGAATGTCATATAAGTGGAGTCATATACTAGACAGCCTTTTTAGTCCACTTCTTTCACTTAAAACAGTGCATTTGAACTTCTTCCGTGTCCTCTCATGACTTGATAGCTCAGTTCTTCTCACCACTGAATATTCCATTATTGGAGGTACCACACTTGGCTTACCCATTCACCTGCTGAGGGTCGTCTTGGGTGCTTCCAATTTTGGAAAATTATGAATGAAGCTGCTATAAACATTTATGTCCATAAATTCTCTACTGTCTACTCATTTGGGTAAATCCGTAGGTAAAAGTGATTTTAAAAAAATGGGACTTTAGAGCCTTTTTTCCTGAAGAGTCAGAAGGAAAACACCCCCCCCCACCACCACCCATCCCCGCCATACACACTTCTGGATACACGCACTTCCTTGCTTACGAAAGACAAAGCAGGAGGTGGGAAGAAAGAAAGCCAGAAGAAGTGAATGTTCCTTTCATTTGGTCAGGTTCCGTACCCTGGTCTTCTTGACAGAGACTAAGGTAGCTCACCTTTCCATTAACTAGTCATGCCACTTTTAGGCGGTTACATTGGTTATCCCTGAAATCTTTTAGAAGCCCGGACAAAAGGGTAATGTAGTATATGGGTCAATAACCCTGGTTAGACAGGTTCGTTCTGTGCATTTTCCTGTAGGTTGGGGGTTGCTTACTATGGAATGCAGTAACTTTGAACTGGTTTTATTTTTCTGATTTTACCTAAGACATATTTTTATAATTCCTCCCCAGGTTTGGTGACATTTCCCTGACTATAAAAGTGTTGCTCTTTTTTTTTTTTTTTTTTTGGCGTTTCTCTTAATTTTAAGTGTTTCATTTATATTATTCTAATCATCGTGGTTGTTCTATAGGGTTTCATGTCCTCAGAAAAACCCAGCTTCATTTTATTATTCTTGGCAATTACCTTTTTTTTTTTTTTTAACCTTGACTCTTTAAGCTGTTTTTCTCCACAGTATTTGTTCTGAACCAAATTTCTCCTTAAATTTGCCTTAGTGTATCTTCCATTCTTCCCAGGCAAAAAGACTTAAACAAGCTGTGGCATAGCTGGGCGTTGTGGCAGGCACCTGTGGTCCCAGCTATATGGGAGGCTGAGGCAAGAGAATCCCTTAAGCCTAAGAGTTTGAGGTTGCTATGAGCTGCAAGGCCATGGCACTCTCCTGTGGGTGACTTATTTAGATTCTGTCAAAAAAAAAAAAAAAAAAAAAAAAACAAAGAAAAGAAAAAGAAAACAAGCTGTGGCCGTTTGCATTTAAATAATGCTGCCACTTTATAGTTAGTTTTCATGGAATCATAGTGTTTGGGCTATTGCTAGAATACTATTTTGTATGGGCATGTGTGTTTTTTGGAATTACCATATATGCTTGAACAGGAGTCTGGCTTATATTATATCTGAATTATCTTCAGAAAAGAAGTGCCTTGCAAAGTCTTTGCAAATCTCTCATATGATGGGTGCATAATCTCAATGTCAGTATTTTATTTTCAACAACAAAGGACTCATTGACGAAGACACATTGACCTTGATTTGATTCACTGATGACTTTGGATGCTCTAGAAATCACCTGAGGAGTTCAGTAGAAAGACATTTTCTGTGGCTTTAATAATAACTTCTGGAGATATGACCACAATTACAACAGTTTGAAAAGCAATTCTCTGAATGGTTAATTTATAGAGATTTTAAATGAGAGCCTAGGGATTAGGATAAGATTTCCAGCAAGTATATCACAGACAGATTCAAAAAATGCTCTATCTCCAACATCCGGGCACCTGAAAGATCATGTTACAGTGGAACACTGCACAGTGATTCAAAAGGTCCTACTGGTTCTGCCTGTGATCTGTTTGAATTAAATTATTTCATGAAATGTTTGGGTATGGAAATAACATTTCTAAAATTAATTATGTAGATGACCTTATATGTGATGGTATAGCTTCATAGATAAATACTATAAAGATTTATTTAGTAATTCCATTACATTCTTAATAATTACATATTTGTGTTTTCCAGAAATCTTTTTCTGAGGGGTAAGGTCTTACTGGGAGAATGGGGGGTGCCACCTTTGGATCACCCTGTATTTGGGCACCAGTGATACTTTGAAAAGGAAGATGTAATTTTAAAATATTTTGTGTATTGTTTCATTTGGATAGAAGTGAAAGTTTAAAGTTCTTTTATTCATTTGAGGGTGCATTGGATTGGGAAATGCCTGTTTATATTCCCAATTTTAACACAGGTCTTCCCCCTCAGTGAAATGTCCAGTTCTAAGGCTGCCAGTTGTCATGACTCTGTTGGGCCCTTTTAAGAGCTCACCCTTTCTCTATATTTGATGCCGTAGTTCTTCCCATCTTGAAATCCTGCCCTTGGGTTCCTGTGACAATAGCCTCATGGTCCCTCCTGCCTCCCCAGTCTGCTGTGAATGTCGCTATTCCCCACCAGCCTGTTCATCTCCCCCCAATTCTATACCCTCTCCCCAGGCAATGTCATGTCCTTCCAAAGCTTCCGTTTCCACCTGTGCTGAGGCTCAACACTGATATCTTGCCTGCAAGGTTGGCCCACATGATGCTGTTCTATGACTTTTAAATATGAAATCATTGCCAACATGTAAAGATTGAGATCAAATCCAGATTTCTGGCTCCTCTTGGCAAACGAACAGAGCTGGCCGTACCAGGATCGAGCTGTTAAATGGGCCACCGTGGTCTTGTTTGCCACAGACAGCCCCAGCGGCTGCCCCTTTTTGTTTCTGACCTTGAGTAGACCTTGAGTTGAGTAGTCTGTCAGTTGCCATTTTTGCTATTTAGTTCCTTACGATAGAGATAAGAGGGAAAAGAACTGCCCATCTCTTTATCAGAAAATAAAAGCTGAACCAGTAACGGTATATTTCAAAACAATGGAAGAGTTTTTTTTTTCTAATGGGAGAGAAGAATGTTCTTATGTAATTAATATTCAAGGTGTGCCTGAGTTGGCAGGCTACACTTTAAGAGGGCAGAGCTCATAATTGTTGACCTTGGTGGTTTTGATGAGCAAATGTATCCTTTTCTTCATATAAATACTTTTTCCCCCTGAAATTCAGAACCATCTCTTTGGTAATCTAGATTCATTGATATTTACTAAGTACCTGGAACATGCAAGGGACTGGGGTACAGTGGTAAGCGAAGCAGACATGCTCTCTGCCCTCAAGGAGCTTGCAGTGGCTGGAACAGATACCACAGGCATTTCACACTGGACAGGACTGAGTGCATTTCTCCCTCACCTCCTCCTGTCACTTGGCTGTCAATGAGTGACATCACCCCTGACCTGATTAGCATTTGTTCCATCTGAAACTTAATTCCTTTTTGGTCTATAAAGTTAACAGTTCTCAGGTGTAACGGTAGGAATTAGGATACTGACATCTTTGGAGTCTTTTACTTTGTTCATGATATTATCTGCTTGCTAAATAGATTAGCGATTTGTCATCATGATACTTGGGCTCCAAACATATAGTCCCTGGGACTGATCAATTAAGTCAGCTGTCTACTGCTTTTTTTTTTTTTAATTGCATTCCAAATGTATTCTTTACTCTGGCTAGTGTGCTACAGTGTTGCAAACCCATGGCTGCCCTGTATTTCTTGGGCTGCCCGGGCAGCACCTGTCTTGAATGTATATTCCATACTCTCCTAACCTCATTGGGTTCGACTTCTAGCTTCCGGTTTAGGTCTTTCTTTTCTCAGAAACTTTTTATGATCCTTCTGCCCTCTTTGTTCTCTGTCTTCTTTGAAATCCTTCTGCTTTTATTGTCTGCAGTGATTAATTATTTCATGTCTTATCTATGTTTACTTATTGATGAGTGAGTCTTGGCAGAAAGCTTTATGGATTGGTTGAAAGTGGCTCTAAAGTAACTCATTTCCCTTAAGCAAAATGTCATTCTGCCATTTCAAATGCTTATCTGAAATGTTGTGTGGTTTTGTTTATTTCAGGGACTTGAAGATAGAAAATTTGCTACTAGATGAAGACAATAATATCAAGCTGATTGGTATGAAAAATTTTTTTTAAACAAGATTCTCTTTTAAGTGTTGTGTTGTCAATTCTCAACTCTGAAAATTATCCACGGTCTATATCTAATCCCCAGATAATATTCTAGATCACCTTCTTTTACCTCTGATAAAAATTTTCATTTTAACAATGATTTTAAAAGTGAAAATTGATTTTAATAATAATTTAAACATAATAAGGAAAGTAACATACTACAATGTAACCATGAATTGAAATTCACAGCCCCAAATAAATGTTTGTTGGTCACGTGTTTCTTTGGATTATTCAAATTACAGCGTCTCCAAAAATTCAGATGGAGCTGAATTTTTATAGAGGTTTTTTTATTTGTATTAATCAGAAAATGTCTTAAAAATAGTGGAAAATAAATTGGCTGCAAACAGAAATGTCCATTGCTTTGCCATATCTTCTTCTACTTTCCTTTCCTTTCCTTTCTTTCTTTCTTTTTTTTTTTTTTTTTTTGAGACAGAGTTTCACGTTGTCACCCTTGGTAGAATGCTGTGGCCTCACAGCTCACAGCAACCTCAGGCTCTTGGGCTCAAGTGATTCTCTTGCCTCAGCATCCCAAATAGCTGGGATGATGAGTGCCTGCTGTGACGCCTTTTTTTTTTTTTTTTGAGACGGGTTTTTCTGTTGCTCAGGCTGGTCTGGAACTCCTGAACTCAAGCAGTCTACCTGCCTTGACCTCCCCGAGTGTTGGGATTACAGGTGTGAGCCACCGCCTTCTTCTTTTTTTTTTTTTTTTTTTTGAGACAGAGTCTCACTTCATTGCCCTGGATTGTACTGTGGCTTCATAGCTTACAGCAGTCTCTTGGGCTCAAGTTATCCTCTTGCCTCAGCTTCCCAAAGAGCTGATACTACATTCTCCTGCCACCATGCCTGGCTAGCTTTTCTATTTTTAGTAGAGATGGGGGTCTTGCTCTTACTCGGGGTGCTGTTGAACTTCTGAGATCAAGAGATCTTTCTGCCTTGGCCTCCCAGAGTGCTAGGATTACAGGTGTGAGCCACCATGCCCAGCCTTCACTCCATTTTTCAGTGAATGTGGGGATGCTCAACATAGGGGCAATGCTAGGCCAATGGGGGCTGAGCTGAGAGGGCCTCACAAAGGGATGGTTAGGATTCTGTACCAATAGGAAGGAAGCTCCATGAGGGAGGAAGTCATAACTGGTTCATAATCAAGGTCCACATGCTCATTCTCTAGAATTCGTTGTTTGTTGTTGTTGTTATTTTTGTTTTTTGCCTGTATGGTTACTCTTGGCAGAATCTCAGGACACTGTCTTTTATCCTCTCTTTTATTTCTTTTCCCACCTCAATTGTAAGTAATTTCCTCTACCTTAAAAAGACATTGTGTTGGGGGAAAAGATAAGGATCCAAAGAATTTTGGGACTTTAACTTTTGTATCTAAGAAAGAACTTTTGTTTGGCAAATACAGAAATCATCTCAAGATTCTCCAAAATATATCCTTCAAGTGACTTCCAGTTAGCTCCCATGTCATTCTGCCATTTCAAATGTTTATCTGAAATAAGCAGTCCCCTGAGCTGGGTGATTAAACACCATCCATAGGGGTTGATGGTTTCATCACTAAGAAACCAGTTTTTCCCCCAAAGCATTTAAGATAATCTATTTGTAGAAGAATCCAAAGAACTTTGTTTTTGTAAAATTGTTTTACTGTTGTATCTTAGTTGCCTGAGGACCAAACACAGAAGCCAGAAAAAAAGGCAGATGTTCCCAGGATGTCTTTCTGGCCTCACTTCTGGGATCTGGTGTATTAATCAAAGAAGCCTCCTGGAGGGGGCTGAGGAATAGAGAAAAGGATACACTTTTTTATGTTCCCTGGCGAGCAGACCTGTACCTTGTCTTTGGAAGATGTGGAGGTGACAGTGACAGAGCCGTCCTAATAGCAGCAGAGATTATAGAAGACAGGCTCTGTGAAGGCCCGATTTCCATGGCATCCTGTAGATGGAGGCTGCTGAGTCCTGCCAAGCGCAGGCCACCTCCCAGCCAGGCATTGCCCGTCTGTTTCTTTCCTTCCTTTGCCCCCACCCCCTTCCTCCTCTAGTGGAGCCTCGGGTGACCATTTATAGAGCTGCCCTGGGGCACAAGCAATGCTGAAAAGCATAGACCTTTTTCTTGGTTAGACGTTTGCTCAGTAGATTCTGGAAGAACCAATCACTGTAAACAGCAGGTATGTTTATAAGTAGCTCACAGATTGGCTAAATAATAAAACCTCTTAGAGGAGACCTACACAAGTCACTGAGGAAATTACATTCCTAAATTAGAGCCCATAGCTCCCTTCTCAGCCAGTGTGATGGCTGCTTTTTGGATGCCAGGAACTATTTTATTCCAGCCTTTCAGAGTCGCCTCTCAGCTGGCAGCCTCTGGATGGACATTTAAGCAGGCATTTCAGGGCAAAAACCAGGGTTCCTGAAACTGCTAGACAGGTGGCTCTGATCATTGGATTTCCCTTGTTAGAGCTCTTTAGTTGGCACTCAGTGTTTTCACGATCAGCCGAAACTAAACCTGCCCTAACTCACACCTGTCTCTGGAGGAGACATTGTACCACCCCCAGGGCGAGTGGGAATTGCATTTTGTTTAGCAGAGTCTGCATTTCCTCCTTTAGGAGGGAAGGCGCTGGAAGGAAGAACGGCCCAGTCTTGTGGAGTTTCTTGCCCCTGGGCTGGGCAATTTGGATCAAAGAAAGGTCTCTACTGTCTGTTTGTAACTTGAAAGCCCTTTGCACCCTTTTTTCTTCAAAGGAATTACCTAGTTGTTTTTTCAAAGGTGATTATAGCTATTATCATTAACTCTTAATAGTTTCTCTTTCTTTGAAAGAATTTGGTTTAAGTAAATATAAGTAAGCCATATTTCAAATTAACTAGGATTACCAGGAGTAAGATTTGATATAACCAAGTTTTTTTTTCCCCCCTTCAGAAAAAGCAATCTGATGTTTGGTAAATTTAGTATAATCTTAAAATGGAAGAGTCACAACTTAGAACAGTTTTGCACTTGAATTTTCCAGAGCAGTGTTCACTTGGGTGCTTTTTTGAGATTCATTTTGTAGCTCTCAGAAAATGGAGCGATAATTGGCTGATGTCTTTAACAAATCTAATTGAGGCAGACCCAGGTGACATTGCTGGGAGGTGAGCTTCTCTCTAGTTTCACAATTCTAATTATGGACAGATGTGTAAAATTTTAATAATTAACAATTATGAATGTGAAACGAACGGGTTGTTTCTCTACAATATATTTTAACTGAAGCCCTTTTGGCTAGATCAACATAAGTCACTTAAAAGGCAGATTCTAGTTCCTCCACTCCCCAGATCCTCTGCTAATTTATCTTCTCGAAACTGCTTAAGATAAAGCCAGACCCTTGTGTTTCCAAACTTGCCCGGACATGGAAGGAGATCTGGTCTCTTATCTTGCCTCTCTGCCTTTTTCTAACAAGCCCTTCCTTCTAGAGACAGGTCGGGGGGATGGGAGCGGGGTTGGGGGGAGATGAGGAAGTGAATAGAATGAGGAACCCTGCTGAGATCAGAAACAGACTCTTTCTCTAATCTCAGAAACTTAAAGATTCACTTTCTGGAACTCCAGTGAGACTGGGGCCTCCAACCTCATTGTTCATAAAGCTAAGCCTTTCTTAAAATGTTGCCCCAGATAATAAATATCTTTATTCCATGTTGGCCTTTCCATTTTCCCACAGAAGGTGCTCTTTGTGCATTTGTCCACTAATTAAAATTCTTTTAGGTTTATTTGCAAACCTTAAACAATGAAACCATCCTCTAAAGTACAATATGATTCTTTGTATGAAAATATTCATCCCCTCTTCCTCCCACTTCAGTGACACTGCAGGGTGGGGTCTGAGCACAGGGTTCCTGGGGTTCTTTTTAACAGATTTTCTTCCCCTAATCTAGCAATTCAGAACTACCCCCTCCCTGATTCTTGGAGGCATCTCTTGCCTGGAATTGTGTCTACTGTGGCTGGCTGGGCTGATGGGACAGGAAGTGGAGGGTGGGAAGAGGGTGGGTGCAAAGGAAGAGAGGGTAAGGGAGGTGAAGAGAGAAAAGTGGAATCAGAAACAACCCGAGTAAAGCGTCTGAACATGCAACATTCCCCTTTTGGCTGGTTTGCCAGTTCTTGTTGTCTGAGCTGGTAAGTTTGGATGATATTTAGAACCGTGAAGAGTTTTTGGAGTTCTGCTTGGGTGAGGTTCTCTTTAGAAAAGCTGTTTCAATGACACAGCGTAAGCCAATGATTGCTAGAAACCTTTTCAGTTGTGTCATCTTGATCATGGTGTGTGAGTAACTTCGCAGACTCCCAGCCTTAGCGTGCACTGTGTTTCTCCTCTCCTGAGCCTTCCTATAGGAAGTTTAACAGTCATGCGCTTTACAGGTGGAGACCTGTTTAAGTGAAGAGGAAAAACAGTCATGAAACTAGACATAAATACTGCTGATTGAGAAAGCACAAGAGTTCTGTTCAAGACTTGGAGTCCGTCTCTGCCTGAGCCCTGTAGCCTGAGAGACTTCTATTTTTTGGGGGGGGGGGGTCAGGGGGCAGGCCATAATATTTACATTGAAGTTCAAAGGATGAACTGTGATCTTATTCTGAGATCAACAAAGATTGAGGAAGGATCTCAGATGAGGGCATAACACTAACAGCTCTCTAATGACCTGTCAGTTTCACTATCTTTTTTTTTTTTTTTATTTTTTTTTATTTTTTTTTTTATTTTTTTTTTTATTGGTTTCTGTGTACATTGATGCCAACATGGGGTACATTGTGCTGTTTCATATACAATTTGAAACATCTTCATCAAGCTGGTTAACATAACTTTCATATCATTTGGTTAATCATTGT
>CAUYQV010075363.1:0-59164 GCA_963574575.1 Galagoides demidoff | reverse complement strand
TTGCTCTCCTGTAATTGGAAAGTGCCTTTTTGTGGGGGAACTTTAAAAATAATTACCACCAAATACTTCAAGTGGAGTTCAGATGGGGCGCCTCTTTCACATTTCATGCTTTCGTGACATCCTTGTTCAGGAATGAATCTTTTATGAAAGGTCTATTTTAAGTTGCACCTTCCAGAACCTTATTTTTGTCTCCGAAAGAAAGAGACGGAGCAGAGCCTGGATTCTTCCCAAGCAGCACGGTGAGCTCAGCTGACTCGGTGGCTCTCCCTGGGGGGTGGCGCTGAGGGGGTCCCAGCAGAGGGGACACTGGCTTTGCACTTAGCTCTGCAGTTTTTTCAATCAGGCTGTTTCCTTCCACTAAAAACAACCCCCTGAGGATTTAGGCACACGCTCTCGCCTGCCTTCTCCAGCCCTGCCCTGGAGGTGGAGAATCACATTTGGTCTTAGACACCAACTGCTGCCCAGTCAAATTTCTCACCTCTGCCAGGGAGCAGCCCCTTTGAATTCCCAGAACCCTGTGAGGGCTGTCAGGGGGCTGGCGTTGTTTATCCAGGGGTGGGGGAGACTTTCCCACCCATTCTTGTCTATTCATTCCACAGATTTTTACCAACTTCCGTCAAAAGAAAGTGGCTAAAAACTTGAAAATGAGGCAAAGAGATGACTTCATGCCCTTTCAAAGTCCCGCTAGAGGATTGCTTAACAAGTCCTCTGTGCTAGTTGGATGGGGTTCCCCGGATGTGGCCGCTAAGACAGGGAGTTGTATACAAAGTGCTTGCTGGGGTGTGCTCACAGGAGACACACCTGTCCACAGGTGAGGAAGGAAAGGCTGAGGAGGGGAAAGGTGCCCTGCTGCCCTCAGTGCGGTTGTAGGTGAGGCCTCAGCCCTTCTGATGGAAATCCCTGGATCTGGGAGGATGTCGCAATATTGTCCCAAACTGGGACAAGAGGACCAGGCTTTGTATCACCTGTTCAAGACCAGCCAGGAGTAGGAGAGGGAAGGTATAACGTTGGGGTAGGCAGTTTCCACCAATCTTGGGCACTTCCCAGGGGGCAGAGCTGTAAACCCTACATCACTATCAGCCCCTAGCACCATTCCCAGCAGCTGGGGGACACTGCTGAAGGCTGAAGAGAGGTCAGTCAACATGAAGGATGGTCACTTTGACTACTTAACACGTATTACTGATTGGGGGATAATTTACAGAAAATCAATTACGCTGCAAATGCAAATGCTGTTTGCTTGGTAGAAAAGATAGTCCCAAAGGTATAGTTTTATTGTCCTGTAGGACACAAGCTGGTTTTGAATTTGACTTAGCAAAGTCATTTTCAAATTCCTTCTTTCAATGGCTACATGCACATGAGTCTGCCATGCACCCCGTGAGCCCGCTCCACCACCCTGCTGTTGCCTCCAAGTCCCTTGTCTCATCCTGACCCCAAACCCAGGCTCCCTATGCTGTGTGTTTGTCTAAGTCATATTTTCAGCTTTGACACTTCTGAGTGCCTCCTGTACAGACAGTGTTGAGTCAACCACCCTGCAGTGAACTCTGGGGGCAGGAGAGTTGTTGGGGTCCACACCTCACCCTGGAAGTGGTCAGAGGCAGGCAAGTGCCCACTAGGACCAGGCTGTGTGCAGGACCCAGCGAAGTTGGGAGGCTATGCAGGCAGGTGCACAGAAGCTAAGGCCAAAGGGCCGGGCAAAGCTGGACCCGAATCTCACTCCTCACTATGCATCAGGGGCTCCTGGACACATGACTCTGCCCCTCTCAGCCTCAGTTTCCACACCCTTAAGATAAGGATAGTGACCACGCACACCTGGCCGAGATAATGTATGTAAATGGCTCTGTCCAGGCAATGCCATATAATGAGTATTCAATACGTGGCAGGTACTTGTATTATCAATAGCCAGGCTTCATTTCTATCATGGTAGAATACACCACAAAATCCACCATTTTTTAGGTGTATAGTTCTGTGGAATTAAATACACTCATATTTTTTACAATCATTCATCTCCAGAACTTACTCATCTTCCCAAACTGAAACTTCATGCCCCTTAACACAAAGTCTCCATTCCCCACCCCTTCTGGCCCTAGGGAACAGGGTTCTGCTTTCTGCCTCTATGAATTATACCAGCCTAGGTTCCTGCTATGAACCAATCGTATAATATTTGTCATTTTGTGTCTAGCTTATTTCACTCAGCATAATGTCCTCGAGGCCCATCCGTGTGGCAGCAGGTAACATAAGTTCATTGCTTTGAAGACTGAGTGCTACACCGTTGTAGGTAGATGTCACATGGTTCTGATTAGTCTTCTGTGGATGGACATTAAGGTTGTTTCCCCCTTCCGGCTGTTGTGATCTATGCTACTATGAACACAGGTGTACAAATATCTGTTGAAGCCTCTGTTTTTGATTCCTTTTGGCATATACCTAGAAGCGGAATTGCTGGGTTCTGTGCTAATTCTGTTTCATTTTTTCAGGCGCTTCCATGCGGATTTTCCATAGCAGCTGCCACATTTCCACTAGCAGTGCACCCAGGTTCCAATTGGTCCACATCCTCCTCAACACTTTGTTATTTGCTGGGTTTTTATAATAGGCACCCTCACCGGTGTGAAGTGTGGCATCTCGCCGTGGTTTTTATTTGCATTTCCCTAATGGTTTGTGATGCTGAATCTTTTCCTGGGAGAAGTGTCTATTCCAGTCCTTTGCCCGCTGTTTTAATTGGGTCGTTGGGTGTTTTTGCATTGAGGGGTAAGAGTATTAGCTAATCTGTAATAGAGGAAAGCTAGGCTGTGTCCCCCTAACATACATACACACACTGCAAGTGATGGCCCTAGAGTCTGGGTGATGGGACAGAGTCCCAAAACACAAAGCCAGAAGGTGTCACAGCAGCACATGGACTTGCCTGGAAACAGCCATTTGAGTCAGGAGTGCGGGCTGATACTCTAACCAGTGGCTTCATGAGTACCGTGTGCTCTAATCCATGAGACATTGTGGCTACACATGCAGTGACTCCAACACCCAGACAGCTTAGCTCAGTGTGCGCTGGGAGGAGTCTCCGTTTTTGCACACCAGCTCTTCTGTACTGGGCTGGTTGACCTCACCTGGCAGAGAAGCCAAACCAACCAGGGCCTTCTCACCCTTCCCCAATGCCAAGGCAGTGAGGTAGCCAGTTACCAGGAATGTCTGAGCTTAAAATAGAGAAGCCCAGTGCCAAGATGGAGGCTGTCCTTTGTGTTAAGTACAGGACCTTTATTTCTTCTAAGTCTAGTCCAGTTTCTTTAGACCACACATCTAGCCCAGTGTCTGGAACACTAGAAATGGTTTAACAAAAGTTGCGTTGAACTTGGTGGCCCAGGGTGAAGCCTGAGAATAGCTCCCAGGAAAGTGACTCTTTCCCTATATAAGGGAGATCAAGGCACCTGCCTCCCTGAAAATCTGACACATCTTCCCAACCCTCTGAAGCGGTCTCCAGGGCAGGCAGTGGACCCCACACGGCATCTGTAGTAGTTTTCCATGGCTGCCATAACAACACGCCATAGGCTGGGTGGCTTAAATACTGGAAATGCATTGTCTAACATTCTGGAGGCTGGAAATTCAAGATCATCGGTTCCTGCTGAGGGCTGTGAGGGAGGAATCTGTTCCCTCTTTCACCTGCTGGTTTGTGTTCCCTGATGCTCTTGGCGTCCACTGCCTCACTCTAATCCCCGGCTCCATCTTCACACGGCATCTCCCTGTGCTTCTGCATCTTCTCATAGCCATCTGCTTACACGACACCAGTCCTACCGGACCAGGGGGACTTCATCCCAACAATTACCCTATTTCCAAATACTGTCATCGTCCGAAGTACTGGGGATTAAGACTTCAACATACGAATTTGGGGGGTGACATAGTTCAACCCAAAGTAGCATCTGAAATCTACACCAATCACCTTTCATTCTGAAAACCCACTAAAGAACGATGGTATCATGTCTCAAATAATGCAGGGGAGAGAAGGTGCCCCATCCTTTGGGGTGTCTGCACCCCCTCCCACAGGCCTCTTAGAAGAGTTGACAACACAGGCTTCAGAGCCAGGCAGGGTTTTCCTGGCAGCCCAGTTTCACCATCTCCTTCCTGGGTGACTTAAAATGTGTTAGTCAACATCTCTGATGGTCCCTTTTCTCATTTATATAAAAGGGGATGGAAAGAATCAAATGAGAGTTATTTTTCCTACAAAGAAGGAAAAGTATGGCGCCCAGTGCATGATAAAGGCTTAGACACGTTAGGGCAGAAGGATATTCATTGCCACCTCTCCCCATAGTAATAGAGACCCTAACTTTTAACTGGGTAAATGACCATCTAACTTTTCCTTCCAAGTGTGGCCATGTGACCAAGATTGCCCAGTGGCAACCAGACATAAGTGCCACGCAGCAGCCTCCGGGAATCCGCACTAAGAGGATGCTGGCTCGCACACCCTTTGCCTCTCTTCTTTGTCTCTTCCACCTTCTTACTGGCTCTGAACATGATAGCTGGAGCTGCTGCCTCAGACCATGAGGTGACATCAAAGAATGGAGAGCATGCATGGTAGATCAGGAAGATGGAAGGAGCCCAGGTCCACCACGCTTCCTACAGCAGAGAATCCCACTGATCCTGGACCACCTGCCTCTGGACCTTTCCGGGAAATAAACTGACATCTTGTTGAAGCTGCCATTTCTTGGGCCCACTGTTACCTGCAGCTGAAACTAATCCCAGCTGATGCAGTCAGGTCTCTTTCCTGGCTCAGAATAAGTGATTGCTCCACGTCTGTTGAGTCGGAGTGTGCCAATGGTGTTGCTGAGAATTGTAAGGCCTTCAGGGTTAAGTGTTTGGCCAGTGGACAGCAAAGGGGCTGGCACCCCTGCCTTGGGCCTGTGTCCCGGTGCTGGTAGTAGTGAGTCTGCAACTCAGATTAAAAACCCCTGTGACCCTCTGAGCACAGCAGAACCTGTTACTGAAGGCCTGTGAGGTTTTTGATCTACGTGTAGTGGAACAAGGGTGCGAGGAAAGGAACAGAGAAAAAGCAAAGCAGTTCCTCCAGCCATTCTGCTTTCTCTCCCAATCTCCTGGGAACAACAGGGCGCTATTTCTTGAACGTAGTTTATATCTGCGATTACCGATTTTGCAAGCCAGGGGACACTTCTCCCACTTGGCACATAATGTTCCCCGATTTGTTCCAGGCTCACAGCTATGGAGCCACAGAGCCAGGATCCGAGGCCAGGTCTGCTGAGCCTCAGGCCCTGAGCACTCCCCAAACGCTGCGTCCGCCTTGCCATTTGGAAAAACTTGTGATCCCAGGCCTGCATGCACGGTGTCCTGAGTTGCAGTGCATGCGGGAGGCCATCAGGACCCAGGGCACGGGGTGGCAGAAATAGCACAGGCTTCAGAATGTCAGGAGGTGGCAGGACCAGTCCCTGCTCCCTCACTCAGTGCTGTGTGACAAGCCTCGACCTTTCCATATTCATTTCTTCATCTATAAACCATAAGAACCACCCTCTCAAGGGTTTCCCGTGAGGACTAAGTTAAAACCAATGCGATAACTTGTGTAAGTGTCTGGCAAAAGAAGAGCTCAGGAAATACAAATAGTAACTACCTTTTCCCTCTGGTTCTATCTAGAAATTCTGCCTCATAAGGAACATGGGGAACAAATATAAATGACCCCCCAAATCATCCCCAAGCCCTTTCTGCCTCACACATGGCAACCTGGAAAATAGATGGAGGTGAAGGAATCAGAAGACCCAGGAGCCAGTCTCATCTCAGACACTTACCAGCTGGGTGACCTTGGATAAGAATCACTGGTTTTCTGAAGACCTGAGGGATCGGGCCGAGCACAAGAGAGAATTTTATAAATTATAAAGGGCTGCGCAAACAAAGATGGCAGCCTGGTGCTCAGACACAGCGTAGAGACAGAAGCCATCACTCCACACGTTTTCTTTTTAGAGGACAGCTGGACAAAGGACTCTCCTCCACAAAAGACTGGGGAAGGCAGTTTGGTTAATGGTCCTTCACCCAGAGGCCAAAGGTGAAAGGCCAGAGCAAGGCCTTATCTACTGGGGGGGCTCCCTGCTGGGAGGCCTGGGGCAACTGGCTCTCTATCCAAAGAGAGGGACACTTTGTTTTCATGATTCTGAGGATGGAGAGAGGAGGAGGCGAGTGTGCCAGACTGAGTCTGCCAGAGTTTCCCCCCGGCTTCCTGACCAACTGAGCAGAATCCAATGGCTCCTTCCATGCCGTCTGCCATTGTTGGTGTTAGTTGACAGCCACTGAACACTGTCTGGGATGCAGCACTGCGCTGGATAAGTGCTGTCTCATTGAACCTCACCACCACCAGTGCAAGGCTGGATTACATCAACACCCTGTCCAGCTGATCCTGCAACTAAGGTTAGAGGCATTGCCCAGACTGACTCCAGAGTGTGCTCACCACATGCGCGCCATCCTATGTAAGTGCTTACTGTATACCAGAGTGTGCCTGGGAAGGGCTGGGTGACAGAAATCACCCCCAACAAGGTCCCTGGCTGAAAGTCCAGAGAGTAGCAAAGGCTTCTGCAGAAAGAGGGACATACACAGGCTCACAGGACCCCACCTGCAGCCCTCCCCTCCTTGCTCTTTTGCTCAGGAGAGGAACTACCAACCACTAACCACCCCAGGATTCTAGAAACTTAGAGGTCAAGGTCTCCCTCACCTCCCCTCCTCGCCTTCCAGCCACGTGTCTAGGCCAACCAGTTTGACCCAAGGTCAAGTTGCAGGTCCCAGGCTAAGAGTGACCAAGAGCCTTCATCATCTGACCTCTATCCTTGATGCCCCCAAGGAAACCAACACAGATTTTTCTGCAAGGAAAGGGAAAAGATGGGGGGAAGGAGCTGGGCCCTGTGGCACACACCTGTTTGGCCACTCCAGAGGCCGAGGCGGGAA
Organism: Galagoides demidoff; assembly: GCA_963574575.1. Taxonomy (NCBI): domain Eukaryota; kingdom Metazoa; phylum Chordata; class Mammalia; order Primates; family Galagidae; genus Galagoides; species Galagoides demidoff. The sequence continues at coordinate 52,246 of CAUYQV010075363.1, read as the reverse complement.
GCCTGCTTGAGCGCAGGTGTTTGAAGTTGCTGTGAGCTATGATGATGCCACTGTACTCTACCCAGGGCAACAGAATGAGACCCTGTCTCAAAAATAAATCAATGTAAATAAAAATGTTTTAAGTCCCTAAGTGTTGGGGTAATGAGTTGTATGTCAAAGGGTAATGAATAGAGGGCAAGCAACTTGCCCAAGGACAATAAGATTGAAACCCAGGTGTACTTAGCTCCAAAGTCCCTGCCCATAGCCACCACATGGCAGCTGAAGAGTGGTCAGCAAGTGCACAAGGAGGAGAGGACGTTCTGGGGAGTGGGGTGCTGCTTCCTCCCCGGGCCCGCCAGCCAGAGTCCAGTTGGTTGGGGAATAATGGCTCATGAAGACAGTACTGGAGTTTAAAGCCACACCAAACCTGGGGCTTTGGTTCTGTAGGAGACTTGGGGCACCCTCCAGCTGGGGGCAGCTGGGTGGCTGCCTCACTCCCTGTCTGCTGAGGACATGCCAGGAGGAAGGAGTGCTTGGAAGCTGCCCACTCAGGCCAGTAGCCATGGAAGCCCCCAACATTCAGTTTCCCCTCGAGGCCTGGAACTGCCCACCATGCCTATCCGAGTCCCTGCGTCCCAGGCTGCCACCTTCCTCCAGACAGAGCCCCCATGGCTGCCACACCTCCTCTAGGAGCCCCTACTGGGCAAGGCAGGGGTTCTCTCCTTCCCCCTGGCCAGGGGTCTGGAATTTGACCCACTTGCCACTCTGTCTCACGTGCCCTCTGCTTATCAAGGCATTCAGTCCCTCCAGGAAGGGCTTGGAAACCGCCCCAACCCAAGCGCTCAGCCGCCTTTCCCTCTGTGCTGTTCACCTTATAGTCAAAGCACCCAGGCTCGCTTTGAACGTGTCTGGGGAGCTTTTGATCCCCTGCAAAGAAAGGCATTTGTTATCAGAGACTGTTTGTACCAGGTTTTAGTGTCCTCAAGAGACAAAATGAATTCTCCCCGCTACTGAGGGAGCTTCAGAACAGTAAATCAGAGGGTGGAGATGGGTGAGGGCTGGAAAGCAGGCATCTGTCACCTGGGAGGGAGAGGGGACCACGAACCTCTGTGGTGGCTGCAGGCATCCTGGAGGCCCATCACAGCCCGACTTCCTTGTCCACCTCGGACGAGGGGAAGGGGAGGGGTGTGCACAACCCAGCACACCCCTCCTTTGGCTGTGGTGGGCACATTCTGTCTGTGGTCACTGGCCCTCAGCTCTCTGCTCTGTCCTCCATCTGTAAAGACCTTCCCTGAGCACGTGTCAAGGGAGAAGCCCACAAGGTCAGGTTGCTGACCCGCTCTGGGCACCCCACAACTCCCCAGAGAACTCCTGGCATGATCCTTAGAATGCAGGCCCCTCCCCCTGGTAGGAGGGACAGTCTCCTTTCCCCTAAAGCTTCTGTGCCTATGACCTTGGAGAGGCTCATTGTTGAACAGGGGGTAACTGAAGGCCTTTGGCACCAAAGACACTTGAGTTCAAATTCTTACTCTATGACTCTGCAGACCCTGTGGATGACCTATGGACACTCTTAGAGGGATCAGTGGGACATGTGTGAAGATGATGCATGTGCCAGAAGCTCTGAAGCAAAGGTATAATTAGGGAGGGTGAGGATGCTGCCACTTTACACAGATGAAGAAACTGAAGCCCAGGGAGGGTGGGTGATAATCCCCAGGTCACAGAGCACTCTGGGTATAGGCCAGACCAGGACCTGGGGCTCCAGATCCCCACCTGCCCTCCCATTGCCTTCTCCCCACTAACTAAACATCTCCCATTCCCATCAGTGAAATGTGGATAGGGACAGGGCCTATCGGTAGGGACAAATGGGAGCAGTATGAATAGCGGTTGAATATGTGGACTCGAGAACCAAGCGCCTGGGTCCAGGCCCCAGGTCTCCATCTATGAACTCTGTGACCTTGTGTAAGTTATCAAGGCATCCAGGGCCTCAGTTCTCCTCTCCGTAATAGAGAGTCAATGAGGACCTACCCAATTAGCTTGCTGGGATAGTCACATGGGTTAACAGTCAATAAACATTGACTTGGCTTGGTGCCCGTAGCACAGTGGTTATGATGCCAGCCACATACACTGAGGCTGGCAGGTTCAAACCCAGCCTGGACTAGCTAGGCAACAATGACAACTGCAACAGAAAAATAGCTGGGCATTGTTGTAGGCACCTGTAGTCCCAGCTACTTATGAGGCTGAAGCAAGAGAATCATTTAAGCCCAAGAGTTGGAGGTTGCTGTGAGCTGTGATGCCACTGCACTCTACCAAGGGTGACATGGTGAGACTCTGTCTCAAAAATAAAAAATAAACATCCCTCTGTAATCTAACAGCCCACCACCTGGGGTGCCCATGTCCAGAAATCTAGGCTCACTGACCATGGGGCAGATTTCTGGGCGATGGCAGGAGCTGGCCACAGAGGCCCCAGCCCTGAAACTGCAGAGGGCTTGGTGGGGTGAAGACAGGCACCTCGAGGCAGGACTGGGAGTGGGAGGGCAGGTGACGCACCCTGTGCCACCTCCAGCTGGTGTTCCCCGAGAGGAGCCCCTCCCCAGCTAAGCAGAGCAGTGGGCACACAGGCCAGGCTCTTGGGTAACCCAGTTTTGAGCAATTCTTTAAAGGAGTGCTAACTCCCAAAGGAACACATGTCAGCCGTGTCAGTACAACCTCTGGGTTTGATCTCAGTTTTAGAGACATTCATTAATCAGCCACACTCTATTTTTAGACAACTCATGCCTAGCCATCAGCCAGACTCTGGCTCCTGTCCGAGACTGGGCTTTGTTTTCTGATTTTTTTAAGCTTTTTTTTTTTTTTTTTGAGAACTGAAGCAATTTCTTCATGCTCCCTTCAGGAGGTGGTGGACAAAGAAATCACTTTTCAGCATATCAGCAGTTTGGTAACTGAATACAAAATGAGTTGTCCCGACAGCACCGTGGGCATCCTTCTCTGGTCTGGGGGTTTACCCCACCCAGGACTCTCTTTAGGAGTCGCCTTCTCCTATCAGACCGGGAATAGGCAGGGGTTTTCTGCCTTGCCCTTGTCATGATGGCTTTATTAGTGTCCCCAGCATCTAACATGGTGCCTGGCCCCAAGGATGTCGGGAAATATTTGCGAGGTGAGCGTGAGCCCTCATTCTCCCCCTCTGTCCTTCACAGAGCACAGGGCGCCCTGGGGGTGGGGCACACAGTTTATGCCCCTCCGGCTTTCTCCTTCCATCTTTTTCTCCTCCAGAAATCCTCTTATCGCAGGGACCCATTTCATGTGGTTCAGACAAGGTGAACCTCGCTGACACATGGCACAGCCCTGGGCAGAGCTCCCAGTCTGGGAATACAATTGGTTCAGGCAGGGATGCATGAAAAGCTAGTTGGAGGGCACCAGGAGAGTGAGATACAGCACAGCCTGGGCACCTAGGTCTGTCCAATACTGTGGGCACTTGTCACATGCAGCCGTTTAAATCTAAATTTAAATTAATGAATATTAAATAAAATAAAAATTCAGTTCTGCAGTCACACTGGCCATGTCAGGTGCTCAGTAGCCACACATGGTTCATGGTTACTGTGCTGTACAGCACAGACTCAGAAGCCTTCTGTTAGCACAGGAAGCTCTGACGGGCACCAAACCGGATACCACCACACTGAACCAGACCCTGATAGTGTGACTGATTTTCTTTATTTCTTTCTCTTCCTCTCTTCCTCTCTCTGCCTCTCTCTCTCTCTTTTTATTTCTCTTTCTCTCTCTCCCACTTTCTTTTCTTCCTCCTCTCCCTCCTCCCCCTCTCCTCGTCCTCTCCCTCTTCCTCTCCCACCTCTTCTTTTCTCTCCTTCTCTTCCTCCTTCTTACTTTCTCGGTTTAAGTTTGTTTGAGTTGAGTTTCTATCCTACAGAACCTAAAAAGTCTTGACCAGTATCCTATAGGACTATTGTACTTCAACAAGCACTCACAACAAATCCCTATGGTTCATCCAGGAAAGATAATTTGTGCGCTCACAGAGTCATCCTGTTTTCAGACAAGCCTTCATCAGTGGATCCCAGAACACCAAGTTGAATATGATTTATTAGTTTATTCTTCGATCTCCATCCAACCAGGCAAGTACCTCACCCCCTTCCTTCTAGGTAGTGATGATTTGTTCTGGATGGATGGATAGATAGATGGGTGGGGATCATAGTCACTAACTGGATACAATCATCTTATTTCTCTCCTCTCTTAATTGCCTTCATTCTCAGCTGACAACCATCCTACTTGCGTGATGAAAAACTAAGCATACTAGCAAGGATCTGAGACTCACTTGGGCTACCTCAAATAACAGCAACGTACCTTAAGAAACTTGGGTCAGTGAGAATAAGAATTCTCACAAGAAGCCTAGAACAGCCCCAAACTCAGGCTTTCCAAAGATTATGAAAGGAGAACCAGGAAGCAAAACAACTTAAACCACCAAGTTCTCTACATTTTCTGTAGCACTTGATTAGTAATGTGATTCTATCCTCACTACTAACTGCTTAATTTCTGCATCTCCAGCTCAAATGCTAAAGAAAGAGCATCTGAGGAACCTAGCTGAGTTACCCTCACTCTTACTGATCTCCCCATTGGCTACCAGCCAGCCTATGAATTGGCTGTTCTTGGGTCAGGTGCTTTCCTCTGGTCCAATCAGCTTGGTGGGGAGGTCAAGAAGGATATCACATGATATCAGAACAGTGAGAGTCTGTTCTCTGTCAGGCTGTGAGAAGGGCAGCAGTTCCAAATGCGTAGTGTAAGAAAAGTACAGCCCGTGTCAAGGTTAAATGTACATGCTGGGTTTAAATTTACTTCTTCTGTTCATTAACTGTGACCTTGGGCAAGTTATTTCAACTCTCCTTTTTAAAAGAGTAATAATACTTGTCTCTCTGGGATTATCAGCAAACCTGTTTGCAGCAAGCACATAGAATTAGTGAGTTTTGATTGATTGATTGATTGCATTATATTGTTAGGCTGATCAAGACACCAAGAAGGTTGTCCATAGAAGGAAAAAATTATACCATGAAGCAAGAAAGGTTGTTTTCTGTCCCCTTCACTTGCTATTTATAGTTTCTCAGTCTTCACATCTAAGGATATAACTATTTTACCTGATTGAAGACAGAGGAGTAGACCAGATGGTCTCACCCAGATCCATCTAATTCTAGTTAAAGATTATCTTGGTTTAATTAAGCCTATTTTTTCCTGTTTGATGTCAAAAGGGCAGAGAACAACCATGTAAGCTCTACCCATTAAAAGTCCTCCATCCCTGCTCTGACTGCATCAAACCACTCTTTCATTGGTCACTGAGGAAGGTCAACAGCATTGCTCAAAGAGCCTGTCCATTGCCATGTCCTGCTCACAGGTCACTTCTCAAGACTGACATTTGTCAAAATGTCAGCCCATCTCCTCAAAGACACTCCTCACACACCTTGTTTCTGCTTCATGACAGTGACAGTGACCTTGGCTTTAGCCAATTGGCCTGGAAATAGATACCGGACCTGATCCGGACCAGCCTGGCTCCCTCTCTTGGGAACTGTGACCAAGAAAGTCTGTTTCAGCAGAAGCTGCAACTGTAACACAACCTGTCATAAGCTAGGGGCTGCCAGGAGCTGCCATGGGAACTATAGAACAGAAAAGGCTCGTGGATGGAGGAGAGAGAATGAGATCAATGTCCAAGACAACTGGGTACAAGACAGCAGAGAGTGAGGTCCCCTCCCCATTCACACTCCAGGCCCTTCCTGAGGCATGACAAATGTGGCAGCCTGTATTTTCCAGAATGATCTTGATATTTTCCACCCCAAGCCCTGCTCTTCCATGGTCTGGCCACTCCATCAGGAGATAGAGTCTGAGCTCGGCACCTGTAGCTCAGCAGCTAGGGCAACAGCTACATACACTGGGGCTGGTGGGTTCAAACCTGGCCTGGGCCTGCCAAACAATAATGACAACTACAAGAAAAAAATAGCCGGGTGTTGTGGCAGGTGCCTGTAGTCCCAGCTACTTGGGAGGCTGAAGCAAGAGGATTGCTTAAGCCCAAGAGTTTGAGGTTGCTGTGAGCTATGATGCCATGGCACTCCACTGAGGGCGACATAGCGAGACTCTGTCTCAATAAAATAAATAAATAAAGAGATAGAGTCTGTATCCTCTGCCCCTGAAACCATGTGAGCCCCTGTGACTTCCCTTACCACTGAGATGTGGCAGAAGTGGCACTATGTGATTTCTGAGGCTAGATCCTGGAGCTCTATCTCTTGCAACACTCATCCTTAGAACCCAGTCACTGGGCTCTGAGGAAGCACAGGCCACATGGAGGGAGGAACAGAGGCCCCGGACCTCAGCACTGGCCAGCACCAACCTGCCAACCAGGTGAGTGTACCATCTTAAAAGCAGATCCTCTGGTTCCAGTAAAACCAAATCAGGTGACACCACATGGGACAGGGATGGGTCTTCCCCACTGAGCTCCGTGTAAAGTGCAGATTTAGAAGTGATACAGGATTGCTGTTCAAACCACTAAGTTTGGGGGCGGTTTGTTATACGGCAGTAGATCCCTAGAACAATGATGTCTCTGTCTTCGGTTTACAAAAGTCCCACATCCTCTAAGCAAAGCCCTCATTCTGGCTTGAGTTAGTTCACATGAGTTTATTTGACCTGCAACTGCAGAATGAAAGCTATTGAAGGCCGATTTTCCCACTTTAAACACCAGCAGGGGGAAGGAAAGAAAATTAAGGCTGTCTTCCTGCTCGGCACCCCACTGCATGCACTCGTGTAAGAGTCCTGAGTCTTTTGCATGTGTGTGCGTATGTGTAGCAGGAACCTTGAGCTTTTTTATCCTCTCGGGGAGGAGTGAGGGGGCTTTGAACATGGAGAGCATTCAACCCCAAAGATGCCCACTAGTCACGGAGTGGCAACAAAACCAAAGATGACTTTGATTGAGAACCATGATCCTTCTCGGCACAGGCTGCTCTCCCCGACTACCATCACATAACACACATCACATAACACATGTCACATAGCACACACAACACGACATAACACACATCACATGACAGACACCACATAACACACATCACATGACAGACACCCCATAGCACACATCGCATGACATGCGTCACAGACACTGCAGATATAGATGCTTCAGCCATTCATCATCTTGTACAGAAATAAAAACAAAGACCCAGAATCTAGGTGACTTGGCTGCCTACACCCTCAAAAGTCAGAGTCTAAACCACTGCCAAGACACTTGGACTCCTAGTGCCCTGAGGGTGAGCTGGGTCTCCAACCACAGGGACTAGGGATCCACTGAGGGATCCCGCCAGGAGAGACTTGAGAAGGGACTAGAAAAAGTTTTACCCTCTCAAGACTTACCCATCAATCTGGGCATGGGGGCTCACTCCTGTAATCCTAGCACTTGGGGAGGCCAAAGCAGGAGAATCACTTGAGACCGGGAGTTTGTGACCAGCCTGGGGAACATAGCAAGACCCTATCGCTACAAAAGAATTTTTTATTTTAATTTAGCACGGCATGGCGGCTCATGCCTGTAGTCCCAGCGACTCAGGAAGATGAGGCAGGATGGTTGCTTGAGCCCAGGAGTTTGTGGCTGCAGTGAGCTATGATGGTGCTACTGTACTCCAGCCTGGGCAACAGAGTAAGACCCTAACTCTAAAGAGAGAGAGAGAGAGAGAGAGAGAAAGATGTACCCATCATGCATGATTATCACAAACATCATTATAACAAAACCCCTATGTTATAGAAAGATTTCCAAGCCCTGGCAAGAGCCGACATACTGAATTCAAGTGAAATCAATGAATTTCACCTTGGCATGTGTGACAATGAGACTTGACCCAGTATCATCTGCAGGGTTAGGGAGATGTTGGCAGCAGAGAGTGTAGGACAAAAAGCTCTCACTATACAGCTCTCCTCACCTGTCTGTGGAGTAAGGACTAAACTGAAGGCAAACATCAGGTGCCACCACAATGTCGGATGGAGACCAGAGGGGTTTGAAGGCCCTAACCACAAGTCCCCTTTCCACACCCCTCCTCTGGCTAAGGTCGAACAATCCTCTTTATCAAGGGGGCCAGGCATGGTCCCTGATTATCCCCAAGTCGTGGGCTTCAGTTCCTTGCCAACCCATGGAATATTCACACAAGCCAGTCCATCGTCTGGTGGAACTAAGGGCCACCTCACCCTCTTGATACTACAAAGCCTGCTGCCATTCTGTGCCTGCATGAGGCCCTGCCTTGTGTCTGGTGTCCTCCTTCCCAGTTGAGAGTAATATGATATTATTGTCATAGTGGCCCGAAGGGCCTAAGGCAGGTGCCCAGCAAAAGATAGGCCTGTGGGGGACTGGGTGTGGGTGACTTCCATACACAGGTAAGCCCAGCCCACAGTCACCCCAACAAACCCCAGAGCCAGTTTCCCCAGGGTCCACAGACTGCACCATCATGATACCTGGCTTTATAGCGTCCACGCCCTAACCTCCAGTACCTGTGAATGCAACCTTCTTTGAAAAGAGAGACTTTGCAGCTGTAATTAATTTGATGAGCTTATACTGGATTAACCAAGTAGCATTAAATCCAAGGACAGGTGTTTTATAAGAAGAGGAGAAAGGCAGAGGGGCAGTCTGGTAAGCCGGAGCAGGAAGTAGAGTGATGTGGCTTATGGGATAAGCCAAGGGATGCCACGGACTGCCCGGGGCTACCAGAACCTGAATATCGCAATGAAGGACCCTGCCCTGGAGCCTTCAAAGGGGCACAGCCCTGCTGAGACCTTGATTTCAGACTTCTGCCTCTAAAACTACGACAGAGAAATATTTCTGTTGTGTTGAGCCACCGTGTTTGTGATAATTTGTTATGGCAGCCCTGGGAAAGCAGGACCAGCTCTAACAAGGCCTGTTGAAATGAAACTTAATGACTTGATACCTGTGGCCAAGTTTGCTAGTGCAGAGTAACTCTGTTTTTTTTCTAAATAAAACCTTTTACAAACCCAAATAGATCAAATAAGTAAGCGCAGTACCTGGTTTTAGATTAAATGCTTCTTAGGAGTTTAAATTGACATTTACTTGTTGTACAAGCTATTCCTGAAGAAAGGCCATTTGGATGAACACAAAAGTCTGCAAAATGGGTTATAGATATGGTAACGTATTGCCCAAATATGGGTGTTAGTAATAGTTAAATGGGACAAAAGGAGCTGTCCCAGGTCACCAGGAGTAAGTCACCCTACTTATGCTGACCTTTGTGGTGCATCAGCCCCTTGGGCCCATTAAGTCCAAGTCAAACATTTCCTAGTTTCTCAGGCACATCTGAAAAACCTAGTTAGGATCAGATCCTTACACTACTACTGACCTGTCCAGGAGGTGTTTCCGCATCACAGCATCCCGCAAGGCCCTAGAAGACAAAAGGGTGAGAACGTTGGAGCAGGAGGCTGGTGTAGGTGAGACGGCAGAGGCAGGAGGAGTGGGGAGGACAGAAAAAGAAGAAGAAACTAACTCTGACCTTCCAGGCATAAATTCTGGAGTTTAGGGCAAAGAAGAAGAAAGACTTTATCCGAGAGAGATGCCAAGAGTGCCATACCCCAAATTTGTGCCCCTGGCCAGTGTACCTGACAATAACCTTGATGATGCCCCAGGGTAAGCAGATACCTGAGGCTCAGTGGACCTGACAGAGAGCAAGCCGGTGAGGCTGTTTCACATCAGGCAAACTGAGGGAACGATTTGCCAGGCTTTGCTAGAAAGGTCTCCATGCTCATAAACCATGTTTGGTTCACATGGTGTGATAAACAGGGGGGCTTAAAACCAACAGAAACGTCTTCTCTCACATTCTCTCACCTCTCTGGAGGCTAGAAGTCTGAAATGAAGGTGTTGGCAGGGCCAGCTCCCTCTGAAGGCTCAAGGGAGAATCCTCCCTGCTTTTTCCAGTTTCCAGCGCCCCCAGGCAACTCTTGGCATTCCTTGGCTTGTAGCTGCATCACTCCAGTTTCTGGCTTCACATAACTTCTCTCCTCTGTGAGTGTCTGTACATCCTCTCCCAGTCTCTTGGGTTTTTTCGGGGGGAGGGGGGCAGAGTCTCACTCAGTCGGCCTTGGTAGAGTGCAGTGGCATCGTAGCTCACAGCAACTTCAAACTCTTGGGCTCAAGTGATCCTGTTGCCTCAGCCTCCTGAGTAGCGCACCGCAATGCTCGGCTATTTTGTTTTTTAGAGCTGGGTTTCGCTCCTGTTCAGGCTGGTCTCAAACTCCCGCACTTGAGCAATACACCTGTCTTGGCCTCCCAGAGTGCTAGGATTACAGGCATGAGCCACCTCTCCCAGCCTCTCCTCTTATTCTTAAAGGGCATACAGTCACTGGATCTAGGGCCCTCCCCAGGCCAGTATGGCCCCATTCTAACTATTTCCACCTGCAGAGACTCTCTTTCCAAATGAGGTCGCATTCTGAGGTTCCAGGTGTGCATGACTTTTGACACTACTCAACTCACTGAACCTTGCCTTCATTGATCAGCAACTCTTTTGAGTTATCCAGTCCTGACTGCAGCCAGGCAGACCATATTAGTCCTGTAATGAGGTCCGTTTCTTCTAATTTCTCCAGCACATTCTCCCCTCTACACACCTGCACTCTCCATCTGCCTTCTTCACAGCTGCCCCTTCTCCCACACCCCCTTAGTATCCGTCTAACAGCTCCTGCCCCCTCACCCCCTCCACTGCCAACCCCAAAGTCGCACCATCCCTGCCCCTGCGTGCTCATTCTCTCGTCTATGACCTCCTGTCACCCCCACCCCCCACCATTTCTGCCTTACTTCTCCAACCCCATCCACCTGGACACTTGAGAAATCCCCTGTCCCCTGGCCCCTTCTACGCTAAAATGATCTAAAATGCAAAACTGGATGGGGCACTCCCAGAATCCCTTTGGGAAGTGAAAGCAATGGACCCTCAGCTTCAGAGAAACACACTCATGCACAGAACCCACCATTTCCCACCGAGTTTCAAGAAGTCCACAAGTTCCCACAGCCCCAAGGGCCACGCTTCTCAAACCTTAAATCACCTGGAGAGCGTGTTAAACTACAGCTCTGCTTCAGTGGGTGTGGGGTAGGCCTCAGATTCTGCATAAACTCAGCTCCTAGGTGGGGTGGATGCAGCCTATCCATGACCACACTGAGAGGCCGGGGGCATTACACAGTCACGCCCCCTCCCACCACAGTGATGGCACCAATCTTTACACCGTCTTGTTTAGTCCCCCCAACACCCCTGCAAACTCAGCCTTACTCACCCCATTTTATAGGTAAAAGAAATCTGAGGGTTAGCCAGCATAAGTGAACTGCCCAGGGTCATACCACTAGTAAGCGGTAGAGCCAAGATCTGAACCCAGATCTCTCTGTCTCTAAATTCCTTGCCCTTAGCTCAGTACTACAATGTCCCATGAGCCTCTTCCATTCCTCTTGTCACCAGAGCAGATGGGATTGTGCCCTCCTTGGTTACCCTTGCCAAGAACTCATGATTATTTGTTCACAATTTTGCCTTCTGGGTCTTTGCAGTCCCAGTACTTAGGCAATGCCTGGCACGTGGAAGTAAGTGCTTGACATTGGTTTGAGCGACGGGGTTTCTCTTGCACACCCCCGCGCTGGGCACCTATCTCAACTCAGTCTGAGATTGACTTTGGGTTCTTTCTAAGCCAGCAGGAGCCCCCTTGAGAGAAGCCTGCGGTGGTGGCTGGGCACAGTGCTAACCTGGCAGGTGGCCCCAGCCTGACTCCTGGGTAGCGGGACAGGCACCCTCCAGGAGAGGCGGGAGGAGGCCCTCTGGCCCCAGCCTGGGCTGAGTGCTGAAGGACTTCACGTCTCCAAGCCGAGAACTGGGCTCCTGTGCTTTGCCAACCATTCACAGGGGAGAAATGATTAAAGAGCTGGAGAGACTGACTCATAAGGAAATATGAAAAAAGCACCACAGTCCCCAGATATGTTTAGCTTGGCTCCAACAAAAAGGGGGGACGCGATAAGGGCTCCAAGTTAGAGGGTGGCAACGTGGAGCTGGGGGAATGGTGTACGGTAGGCCGGCTGGGAGGAACCTGGTAGGAAAGTCAGAGGGGAACGCAATGGGGTGTCCAACCTCTAGGAAAAGGGATTCCTGGTGCTCAGGGGCGATTTTTCATAGATAGGGAGGCCAGAAATTTTAAACACGTCCCCTCCATGCTGGCTGCTCCTGGCTTTGGTACCGAGAGGCTGAAAGTTCATCAGCACACATGGCTGTGCCCTCCCTGTGCCAGTGTGGCACCAGGTTCCAGGGCCGCAAAGCAAAGAAAACAAGGTCTCTGCCCTCAGTCAGCTTTTATTCCACCAGGAGGAAGAAGTTGCTGAGGCCCCTGCCTCGTCTGTGCTATCTGCCGAGAATGTTCTTCCACCTGGTAACCAGAAGGCCAACTCTCCCGCCCACACCATGAGGCCTAACTTATTTATGAGGTACCTGTCTTAGCCCGTTTGTGCTGCTATGATACCAAAATACCTGAGACTGGGTCATTCACAAACAACAGAAATTTATTGCTCACAGTTCTGAAGGCTGGAAAGACCAATGTCAAGGCGCCAGCAGACTCCGTGTCCGGGGAGGGCTTCCTTTTCACTTTAGAGCTGGTACCTTCTTGCTAAGTCTTCATAGAACAGAAAGAGCCTGGGGAGTCCCCTCCAGCCTCTTTTAGACATTACTTTTCCCCGTCATGAGAGGGAAGCTCTTTTTTCAAAGACTCCATCTCTTAATACTATTACCAATGTAATAGTAATGAAATATGAACTGGTCGGGGGGGGGGGGGGACCCAACATTCAGGTCAGAGCAATAACTTGATGACTGACCCCTTTATTTATTTATTTTTAATTTCTGATGATGTATTAGATTATGTTGTTTGCGTTTGTTCGGTAAAAGTCCAAGTTGTAATTGAGCCCTTCACCCCAGAGGGGTGCCATATACCCCTACATTGTACCCATTAGGTGGGGCTTACCAAACCCCTTCCCTCTCCCCTTCTTATCCTGCTTGAGTTTAATTGCGTTTTTTTCCCATGTGGGCAAAAACTAGCTAGTTGTTCACCAGCTAGTTTCATATTAGTATTGAGTACATCGGATGCTGGCTTTTCTTTTTTTTTTTTTAAATTTTTTTATTGAATGATAACTATGTACATTAATACACTTCTGGGGTACAGTGTAAGGATGCTGGCTTTTCCATTCTTGTGATACTCAGGAGAATGTTCTCCAATTCCATCCAGGTAAATGCAAAATGTGTGCAGTCTCCATCTTTCTTTATGGCTGAATAGTATTCCTTGGTGTACACACACCACAGTTTATTTATCCATTCTTGAGGTGATGGGCACTTGGGTTGTTCCTACATCTTGTCAATTGTGTGACCATCTTATTTAATTTGGGGACCCACATGGCACCCGTCCCCCACTTCCCCAGCCCACACTCCACTCCTTCTGTTTTCCAGAGCACTTAGTACCTTACAACGTGCTACATAATTACTCTTTTTGTCCGTTGTTCCTGATCTGTCTCTTCTTGCTGGCCCTTCGCTCATCGCTGCAGAAACGGCCCAAGAAACAGACACGGTTACACCGTCCCAGGCCTCATCCACTCCTCCCTGTCTCCCTGTTACCTGCAGCCCAGCTGACTTTAGGGCTGGCAGGGCACCAGGACAGACGCGGAGCAGATGCTGGAACTGTCCCTCTGCTTTGGGGTCTGCGCCAGGGCTCCTATGTGAGAGTTGAAACACCCCTTCACATTTCTACTCTCCTTACCCACCTCCTCTGGGATCCTTCTCCAGTTTCCTGCTAGCTGGGCTGAGCTCCCCACGGTTATAAAGCAATAATAAATATTGTCAGGTTAATGAAGATGGGGACGATGGTGCAGGAACTTCCTGCCACATGACACGCAACCAACTGTTGTTGATTTATTGTGGAAAAGACGTAAATACTCGTCTCTCCCCTTAAGCAGGAACACGCGTTCTTAGTCATAGGATAGTTGCTGAAAATATCCCCCCGGGGTTGTTTCCCCTCTACTGAGTCCCAAGCTTCACCAAAGCATGAAGCTGGATTAAAAGGGCTCTATCTCTTAGCCTATCAAGCTGACCACCAATTAAGTGCACCCCAATAATCAGCAGATGTGTAGTGCAGGAGTGAAACGTGAGATCTCAGGTCAAACACTCAGGATGCAGAAATCCCCACTGCCACTCAGTAGCTGCGTGACCTTCATGGAGTTGCTTAACAATCCCGAACCTCTGTTTTCTCATCTGGAGATGGGTTAATCGTGGTATTTCCCTTACTGGATTATTGCGAAGATCAAGAATGCCGACTGCTTAGTGCAGAGTGAGCCCTTCATAAATGTTGGCCCTGACGGTTATTACAGAGCCTGATTTAGTGATAGCAGTCAAGGAAAGAACTAGAGTCTCTGTCCCCCACGGACTTGCAGTATGGGCAGGAAGATGTCACCTGCCCCACTGTGAACTTAGAAGGAAGATCTGCCAGTGACTTGGAGTCAGGCAGCTGGCGCCTCCAGCCTGAAGTGCACGTCCCTCCACAGCCCCCCTGCTTCATCATCCTCTCGGCCATCTCGCCTTGTCCTCTAGGGCACAAACCACATCTCCCTTGTGTGTCCCTGCTCCTGCACCCAGCAGGCACCCTGCACGCGTTTGTTCATATGACACAAGAGACATTCTCCTAAGCAAAGCCCTCCCCTCCTTGTCCATGGTGGTAAACTGAGGCAGGGCCACACAGACATTTGTCAGCCAGCCCTGGGATAAGAGTCCCCAGAAGCCTGGACCCCGGCCTCACCCTTTGAGGTCCCCAAATGTAAATGATTTTCTGTTCATATTCCTGGCACCCAGCAACCCAAGCATTTTGTGCTTGTTATCAGGAGAATGGAGAGAAAGTTACTTATCACAAGTGAGACAAAAGCTCGCTGCATAAGAGCCGTAGCTGTCTGGGCCTGAGAGACAGGGAAGAGGGAATTCTAGAGAACTCAAGAAGTGTGAAGCAAGAATCAAACATTTATATCTTGTTAAATGCTCAGTTTTATTGTCCAGGCAAGAGGTGTTGAAGGCCCAGGGGTTTCCAGAGGCAGAGAAGCCCCCTAAGGGTTTCTGGAAGCAGGTGGGGAAGAGAGAGGGGAGTCAGGAATCTGTACAAGGGAGGACACCCCCGTGGGGAGGGCTGCAGGCACCCTCCTCCTTCACCCTAACTTTAATCTGAGCAGCTCGTCCTTTATCAGTTTCATGTGTGTATATTTCTGGGTACAATTTCCTTTGAACAAAGGGATCTGTGACTAAAAGATGTTTGAAAGCCACTTACCATTTCCAGTTACAAGATCAAGGTGAGGAGAAATCAAGAATGGCTGGAAAACACAGGCTTCCAGGAGGCGTGGTTAGAATTTGGACAGGGAGAGGGGCTCCCTGTGAGGCCAGAGACAGGAAGGGAGTGAGCAGGAGCTGAGTGCCCATCAGACTACCTGGAGCCTTCTTGGGAAAGAGAAAGAATCATGCTGACCAACAATAAGAATTGGGGAGGCCTGGGGGGAGGATTTTCATTCCATTCTCCTGAAAGGGCCCCAATCTCTCATTTATGTGGTCCCCAAGGTAGCAGGCCCAAGCTTTAGGCCTATGGCAGCAATTACGAACCTGGTTCTAGAACATTCCGGGCATCTTGCTCCACCTTCATGAAATGCACAATGCATGGTGTCGTCTGAGAAGTCCCAGCAGAATCTGGTGCTCAGAATATCTTCCATGCCCTGCTATGTCTGGCCGCTCGCTTTAGAAATACCCTCCTTCATTTCCAGAGACGTGTCGCTAAAATACGAACATCTGACCCAGCAATCATACTGTGGGGCGTTTATCCCAGAGAAACGAAACTCACGTTCACCCAAAAACCTGTGCGTGAGCGTTCCTGGCAGCTTTATGTGTAACAGCCAAAACCTCAGAAACGTCTGTCAGTGGGTGAATGGTGAGACGGACTATAGATACTGTATCCGTGCTGTGGAATACTATGCAGCCACAGAAAAGAACCGGCTGTTGATACACATAGGACAACTGGGATAAATCTCAAGGGAATTATGCCAAATTAATATAAAACCCTCGGCTCAGCATCTGTGGTACAGTGGTTACAGCGCCAGCCACATGCACTGGGGCTGGCAGGTTCAAAACCAGACAGCTAGACCAGAGTGACAACTGCAACAGAAAAGTGGCTGGGCATTGTGACGGGTGCCTGTGGCCCCAGCTACTTGGGGGGCTGAGGCAGGAGAGTCGCTTGAGCCCAGGACTTTGAGGTTGCTGTGAGCTGTCACACCACAGTGCTCTACTGAGGGCAACCAAGTGAGACTCTGCCTCAAAACATAAAATGAAATCCTCAATCTCAAAAGCTTATATATTGTTTGAATCTGTTTATGTAACATTGTTGATAGAACCAAATTATAGAGATGAACACACAGGTAGTTGCCAGAGTTGGGGTGGGGAAAGGATGGCTGTGGTAACAGGGTTACACCAGAGCCTGGTGGGGAGGGGACAGTTTCACATCTGGACTGCACTGACGGTTGTACAAATCCACCATAGAAAGTCTCATAGAACTATCCATACCCACAAACGAGTGTGTGTATAACTGGTGACACTTGATCAAGCTTTATGGGTTGTACCAATGTCAATTTCCTGGTTTTGAGGTTGCACCATAGTTATGTGAGATGTTGTCATCGCAGAAAACTGGGAGAAGGAGACATAGGACATCCGGTAGCTTTTTTTTTTTTTTGCAACTTCCTCTGGATCTCTAATTAGTTCTAAACAAAAAAGTTCAAACATGCAAAACTATGTTGGAAACTTAAATGCATGTGATTAAATGAAAGAAGCCGATCTGAGAGGGCTACATCCCAGAGGAGTCCAACCACAGGACATTCTGGAAAAGGCAAAACTCTAAAGAGTAAAAAGACCAGTGGCTGCCAGGGGTTGGAGTGAGAGAGGAAGGATGGAGCATTGGAGATTTTTTAGGGCAGGGAAAATACTCTGTGTGATACTGTTGTGGTGAATACCTGTCTTCATACGTTTGTCAAAACCCGTAAAATGTGCAACACCAAGAGTGAACCCCAGCATGAAGGATGGTCTTTGGGTGGTTATGATGGATGCATCAGTGTGGCTCATGGATTGTAACAAATGCACCACTGTGTGGGGAGTGTAGATAACAGGGGAGACTGAGCACTTGTGGGTGCTGGGGCATATGGGAGGTCTCTGTACCTTTCTCTCAGTTCTTCTGTGAATCTAAAGCTGGCTTAAAAAGATGAAGTCTTTGAAAAGACTCTTAATATCCCTAGGATGGGTAACACCTGTGCTTTAATTTCAAGATTTTGTAAACCAGGCAAATCTTTGGCAGATAGCAAAGGAGATGGCTGGGAAGTGTGTGTGTGTCGGGGGGCGGGGGGAAGCGTGCTCAAAAAACTCAATCAATATCACAAGCCTGGGAGATGTTTGTCTTGGCAACAAAGCAAGTGGAATAATACAGAATTAGAGCAAAACAAAATAATAACCACTAGATGGATCATTTAGGCTACTTTCGAGCACCAAGCAAAAGAATGGTCTGATGCATGTAAGATGCTAGAGTAGATTATCAACATCTCTTCTAAACTTCACATCTAATGAATCATGCTATAGCTTAAAATCATGGGAGTATTTACACCACGGAAATTGGCAAATGCCAAATGGAAAATCAGGTTTGCTTTTTCTTAACTTAGAAAGCCAGTTCTTAAATATTTCCTAGTGTACCAGTAAGAATGTCTTGACCCAAAGAGAGGCCCCAAGGCATGGTGTCCCAGGCCTTGTCAGTGGCCCTCCAAATCCGTCCACATCCTAATTCTTACAACCTGTGAATATTGCCCTTATGGTAAAATGGACTTTGCTGATATGATTAATTGAAGGCTCTGGGGATGAAGAGATTAATCTGGACTATCTTGGTGGGCTTGAGGTAATCACAAAGATCCTTAGGAGGGACGCAGGAAGAGTCAGGAGAGAAGGTGATGGTGATACAGAAGCCAGTTGGAGTGATCTGCTTTGACGATGGAAAAAGGTCCCACAGGCCAAGGGATGCAGAAAAATCTATCAACCGAAATAGGCAAGGAAAGGGATTCTCCTGCCCATTTACAGAAGGAATAGACCTGCTCATACCTTAGCTTTAGCACAATCAAACAATTTCAGATTTCTGACCTCTAAAACTGTAAGGGAATACATCTGTGTTGTTTTAAGCCACTGAATTTGTGGTGATCTATTACAATAGTAATAGGTAACCAAAACAGAAGTGTCATTCCCTGGACCTACCTAGTCAGCTCCTCTGTGATTGTCTCGGCTTTTCCCTCTTAGTCACAAACTAGTTGCTGTTGCTCCAAGTATTACATCCTCACAACCCCCAAAGGTAGTATGGTTGAATCCCAAACTTAGAACCTCATTGAGGGGAAGCAAAACAACCTTCCCAGAAGCCCCTTCCTAGAAAACTTTAGACATGTTCATGCCAAAGGAAATAGAATTATTGGGGTACAGCCTGATCATTATTCATCCTTGGGGACAAAAGGAGTTCACAAACCAAGCAGGTGCTCAATAGTTGAACAGAATTGGGTCTCAGGGAATATCAGGAGAGGGCAACACAGAGCTCAGTGACCCCTGGAGGTGGTTGCAATCTCAGGTGTATGCCCAGTCTTCCTGAGGAAACAGCTTCCATCCAGCCATCATGCTGAGTGCGGGCTCAGTTTGGGAGAAGGAATAACATTTGTCTAGTGCTCGCTGTGTGCCTGGTGTCATATGGTGTAGCATCACCTATTACAGAAGCTCAGAGACTAAGAAAGGAGCAGTCATTTGCCCAAGAAAACAGTCAGTCAGAGGCCTGGTAGGGAATGGAACTCAGATCTTTCCAACAATGGAACACGCGCAGGCTTCTCACTGACCACCAGCTTCCCAGACAGGCACAAGCTTCTGGGCATCATGGCCCCCTGACTCCCCACCCGCCTCCCCATGTTCATATCTCCTTCCCCTTGTTCCCTATCTCTAATAGGGACTATGGGGAATCAACCCTTCATCTTCACATAAGATGTTAATGCTTAATTCAGAATTTTAGGATGTTGGATCTATAAGGAGACACCAGTTTCAAATGCCTTCTTTGGCCAGTGGTTCCCCAGTGGCCCCTGTAGCCCTGACCGTCAAAGCTCCACACCCTTCCCCATCACATACCCCCAGGTGCCTACTCTTAGCTGCCACCAGCCAATCAAAAAGAGGAGGATGCCCTTCTCATGACCTTTTGTCATAAGGGTGCCGGAGTCTCCCTTCCCCACCTCCTCCTTGCTTGGTCACCTGTCAGCTGTGTGGTCCTGAGTCAGGTGACTTAATCCCTCCAAACCTCAGATCCTTATGTGCAAAGTGGGGTGACGGTGTTGTTGTGTGAATTATATAGGATAATCTATGGTCACCCATGCAAACTGCCTGGCCCTTGAAGAATTCTCAATAATTATTAGGTATTTTCCACTAGAAACCTTTGGGAAACTAAGCTCGCCTTGTGGCTGATCACAGATAATCATGGAAACCACACCCTAGTGCACCCACAGTACCAGTACCCAGGCCTTAGGATCTACTTTCTTAGGCCCTTAACGTACCTTATGGTTTACACGGGCAGGAAGGAATGGCTGGACGCACTGTCCTTAGCCCCTGAGGAAGGGAGCAAGCGCAGCTCCATGCAAGAGCAGGCCCTGGACACTCACTCACTGAGTAAAGGAATTGCTGAGGACTCAGCTCTGTGCCGACCTCAGGCAAAAGTGATTAATGAGCTTAACTCTAAGCACCTCATTATGGTCTATGGCAGTGGTTCTCAACCTTCCTAATGCCTTAGTCCTTTGATACAGTTCCTGTGGGTCGTAACCCACAGGTTGAGAACCGCTGGTTTATGGGGAGGTGACAGTATGTGAGGTGAACATGGTGGTCTTGCTCCGTCCAAGCTGGTGCTTCACAGCCATTGGTTGCCTAGAGGACTTGGGCTGGGGTCCACAGAGGATGTGTAACCCCAACAGGTGCTCTGCATTGGGCGTTTCGATACCAGCCAGCAGGTTCACAGGTTGAACCACTGTGGGTACTTCTGTTTTAACTTAAGCATTTAACTGATGGCTGCTATCTCCCTTGTGACGGCGTACCGGCCCCCTCAGCAGTTATCGGCAGGAGACACTGGAAAGGGACCCACCTAGCTATCACTTTGTAGCTATATGAACTTCCACTGAGCACTTAATCCCCCGAGCCTCAGTTTCCCTCTCTGAAAAAGAGGTTTTGTGCTGAGCCAGGCTGTCCTGACTGCTGCTACTTTGCTGGAATGAGATAAAGGCTGTAGAAATGGAAGGGTGCGCAGAACAGTCGGGATCTGTCTCAAACCATCACTACCAGCTGGCCTGCTGGTCCACACGACTTACTCTGAACACACAGTGTGTTCTGGGAATTAAGGGGGAAGGGTGGGGAGGTATATAGGAATACACCTTCTTTGGCCAGTGGTTCCCCAGTGGGCCCTGTAGCCCTGACCGTCAATGCTCCACACCCTATATACCGTATAGGTATATAGGCGTATAGCCTATGCTCTGAGGTCGGCACAGAGCAGAGGCCCCCAATGGAGGTCTCAATACAAAGCTATTTGATCTCTTCAACACATGATGCTAGCAATCACTTAATGTCTTCGGACCTCAATTTCCCCACGGGCAAGATAAAGGGACTTACGTGGATGACCTAGTTCTTGGCTGCAACTTTCTGTAACTTATCCCAGCAAGCACACACTGGACGTTTAATACGTTTCACGTTATACCTCCACATGACAACCTATTTTACAGGTGAGAAAAGAGAGGTTCAGGGAAATTAAATTCCCAAGGTCACACGGCTAATAAATGCCTTGGCCGGGATTTAAACTTGCACATGCTTGCCCCAGTGCCTACACGTCTTCCATTTTTGCCAAGTATCACAGAGATTTTCCAGATTTGCAATGGGATAGCTTAATGTTGTTCTGTAGGGAAACCAGATATATTTTTCAAACGCCTTCAAGGCTCTTCAGAAGGTCAAGGTCATTTATCTGGGTGAATAGCTAATCCCCCCAGCACAAAACACTCTGTGTATAAACGGCACCCAGAATTCATCCCTTTCAAGATGGAGGAGGAGGGGCCTCAGGGGGAAGGCAGAACACCCAGCGGCACCTGCCGGGTCTGTGAAAGATGGGAGAGGTTGAAGAAGAAAGAGTAGGAAAAAGCTTTCTTCCCCCCTCGAGTTAGAAACCAGGCAGAGAGAAACAGAGAGATCAAAAACCACTAAAGGTCCCTCATGTCAACCTCTCCCTATTTTAATTAAGCAGAGAGTCCGCACCCCCACCCCCACTCCCTCAAAAATGCTTTGCACTCAGCAAGAGCGGCTGCGCAGCGGGGTGCAGTTAAGCCTTCAAACAACCAGCAGCCTCAGGAAATGCCAGCAGCCCACAGGTGCGGGGTGCGGCAGGGCCCCTCCCGTTTTCTGCACCCAAGCAGAGCAGTCACAAGATGGACCAAGAAGCTTGGAGAACTTTCCCTGGACCCTTCTCCACAGGGCCGTGGCCCTTGGCCTCATGCCTCCAGTTGTGACAGCCCTCGGAGGAGATGCATCTTCCGAGGGGACCCAGCCTGCACCTACACACATCTGTACATACAAAGAACTCCGATCAGATCTCACGAAACAATTCTTCTTGCTCTGACATGCAACGCATTCCTATTTTTTACTGTTTTTGTCATGTTGACTGCAGCCTTCTATATGAGTTTCAGGACTCACAGATGGGTTTCTAAACCTCCTTTGATAAACAGCCTGCAGGGTGGAGACTCCATGTCCTCCAAATCAGGGACAGCTGGACCTGCTCTCCCACCTTGTGTCATGGACACTGCTCTGTTCAGTCTGCCCTCCAACAGACTCCTCGGGACCCTTGAAAGTCTCTCATCCCTCTCATCCACCAGGCCTGGGCCATGCTCCTCACTCAGCCTGCACACTCACTCTCCTCTCCACAATTCTGGGTACAGCTGTGGCCACCTCTATAAAGCCTGCCCTGGATTTGTAACCATTGGCATTTGCAAGCGCCTCTGCTCTCCACTTGTCACCTAGCCATGGTCATCCCATGGGGATTAGGTTGCAAACCCTCCAGTGCCTCTTTGTCCCCCGTGGCCAGTGTCCCACTAATCAACATTCCTAATGGAAGAGAGAGGGTAGGGAGGAAGTACAGGAGGAGGGAGAACTGGGACCTCTTCTGGGGCAGACCCAGTTCTTAAGGAGGACCGTCCATGCTTAGGAAGAAGGCAATGGTTGTCAGACTCAACACTGCCTGCAACCACCTGCCCTCCAGGTCGGGACCATGACTCGTCTCAGAGGTGAGATGTCAAAGAAAACATACAGAGTTGCCTCGATGGGCCTTCTTAGAAGAGAAAAACAGGGCCTGTTGGACTTATCAAGAAAGGCAGGAATAAAGGAAGGTGACAGCTGGCAGGGAGAACAGCGTGCAGGGTGGACCCTGGGGAGAAAGGGAGCCCCTCATGGCTGAGGAGTGTGCTGGGTGTGAAACGAGGGCCTCATTTATTCTGTCAAGCCCACCAGGAAAGGCAGGGCAGGCTCCAAGTCCCTCTGGCCAGACTCCATCCTGGTCCCTGGGCTGCTTCCTCTTCCTGGCTATACAGAAAATCATCAGACCTGTCTATTACAGTTTGGGGAGGACCCAAGTGGCTAATACAAAGTGCTTAGACCATGGCTTGACTCAGAAAGTGGCCAATTCACTTCAATCATCACATCAGCCCTTCAAAGTGAATATTATTCTCATTTTATGGATGAGGCGACTGAGGCTCCGAGCCCTCCAGGAGGACGAGGTAAACGAGTGAATGTGTATTGAGCGTCTAACACGTGGAAGGCACACGGGGCTTCAGAGGAGGCCAACGGTGCGTTCTGCCCCGAGGACATCCACATTGCTGATGAAGCTGGTGAACACGGACCCCAGTACAATCTTTCTACCTCCAAAGGACAGAGAGATCCCAGGGAACTGGAGGTGGGAGAAGAAGCCCATTGAGTCTGGTCAGAGAAAGCTTAAGAGTGTGCGTGTGACTAGATGGGGAGAGAAAACCATCAACAGCTCAGAGGCAAGGAGATGCTTTCGTAATATTTGCATCCTCTACTGATAGCGGCAAAGCTTGGCTCTGCCTCAAAGTGTGTTGAGGGACCCATTTATTGAGGGCCTCAAGTGAAGATGCTGGGTCTCCAAAGAGGTTGTACCCACTGTCCCACTCTGCCAGGGAGGAAAAGAGATGGAAACACGCAAAATATACACAGTTCTAAGCTGTGGCCCTCCACCTGGGTGGCACATTAGAATCCCCTGGAGAGTCCTACCCCACCCCAATTAAGTCCGAATCTCTAGCGGGGGTGCCCAGGCAGCAACAGGATTTAAAGCTTCCCAGGGTTGCTGTGCTGGTAATCCCCAAAGGCAAACTTGAAGCTCTGTTTCTATATTTCCAAACCAAAAGAAAGAAAGAAATGGAAGTGGCCAAAGCCTCTCTCCAGGCAAGGAACAGAAAGCAGAAAAGAACTGGCTTCTTTTTGTGATCTCAGTCCAAACTTCTTTTTCTCTCACTGAAGGATTCTCCCGGCAACCTCCAAGCAACCAGCCAAGAGACGGCTGCCCTGAATTTTTGGTCCTCAGCTATAGAACAAAGAACTCTTTGAGGTTTAACAAGAGGCTGCTCAGCTCTCTGGCCCCTGGGCTCCTCAGATCTACACTGAGAGCCTGGGCTGCCACATCTACAGTGCGGGGAGCCTCGGAGCAGAGCTGTCAGCTGGTAAGCTCCAAGGCAGCTGCCCCTGCCACCTCCTGCCATCCTAGTTCCCACTTACGAGTGAGACGCCCCAGGGAATAGAATCCAGCAGCTCCCCCCTCAGGGTCCGTCCACTGCGTCAGGATCTAGGGCTAGGGGAAAAGGGGCTCGCGCCACTGCCCTCCCTCTGTTGGGGGGAAAATAGCTTCCTTGTGACCTGCAGGGTGGGCAAGCCCTGGCTTCGTTAGTGCCAGGAGATCCCCAGCCACCTACTCCCAAAACCCTCTCCTTGGGGGAGCGTGCCTTCAAGTGGGCAGACTCAGCTTATCTGAAGTGGCCATGCATTAGAGGAGGACAGGATGTTCTTGAAATGGACTTGGGCCCTGGGATCGGGCAGGAGAGGGAAGGAAGACTTTGCTCCATCCTTTTCACTCCATGCAGCCTCTACAGTAGGAGATGGGGGGCGGCGGTCAGGAAAAGTCCCCCCTCCAAGCCTCAGCGCAGGAGACCGCCCAACGCGCCTTCTCCCTCAGCAGTTTTAGCAGCCGGCTCTTGACTGGTTCCTCTGCATTTGCCTTCACACACGTTCATTTGTCCTCAGGGCCAGCCTGCCTGTACCCACATCTCCTCCCACTTTGCTCCTGCCCAGCCCTTCCACTGGAGTGGTTCTGTCTGACTTCCCAGGCCCAAGTCTCATGCATGGTAACGCTCTTGCCCAAAGTCCCAGGAGCCATGGACACTTGGTTTTTTTTTTGCTTGTTTGTAGGAAAGGTCTTTATTGGCAAGGGAGGGATGCTGCAGAGCAGCACCAAGGAGGAGGGAGGAGAGAAGAGAAAAGAGGAGAGCGAAGAGGAGAGAGAGGAGGAGAGAGAGGACAGTGGAGAAGAGAGGAGAGAAGAGAGAGTGCACCCTGATACAGGTTCAGTTAGGGGAAGTCTGAGAATGGTGGCAGGATGGTAAGGCAGCCAATAAGGAGTTACTGCTCTGGCCGGAAGAGCGGTTAGGGGCAGGCCTCAAGTTTGAAATGTTTAGTGAGATGGGTTTTGTGACTGGGATGGACACTTTTTTAAAATCAGAGTCTAACTCTGTTGCCCTGACTAGAGTGCAATGGTGTCATAGTTCACAGCAACCTCAAGTTCTTAGGCTCAAGAGATCCTCTTGCCTCAGTTTTTCTATTTTTGGTAGAGATGGTGTCTCACTCTTGCTCAAGCTGGTCTCAAATTCCTGAACTCAGGCAATGCACTGGCCCCGGCCTCCCAGAGTGCTAGGATTACAAGTGTGAGCCACTGTGCCCAGCCTAGTCTTGGAGGCTGTTGCCCACCACACAGTGACTGTGGTGTGACTGTACTGTGGCTAGAGTGTAGTCATAGTGTGGTTGTAGTGTGGCTGTGCTATTGTCATAGGGTAATTGTGGAGAGGCTATAGGATGGCTGTAATGTGGCTGTACTCAGGTTGTACTGTTACTGTAGTATGGCTATAGCATAGTTATAATATGGCTGTAGTGTGGCTGGACTGTAGTCATAGAGTGGTTGTAGTGTGGCTGTAGTATGGTTGCACTGTGGCTGTACTATCATAATGTGGCTATACTGTGGTTGTAGTGTGGCTATAGTGCAACTGTAGTGTGCACTAGCACTACATGTTCAAACATGTTGTACCATGTTCATAGTGTGGCTATAGTATGTCCACTGTGTGTCTGTACTGTGGCTGTAGTGTGCTTGCAGTGTGTTTGTAGTGCAGCTGTAGTGTGGCTGTAGTGTGGTCACAGTGTGGCTATAGTGCAGCTATCATGTGACTGTACTGTGGTCAGAATGTGTTTATAGTGTAGCTGTACTGTGGTCACAGTGTGTCTATAGTGTGACTGTACTATGGCTGTACTGTGGTTGCAGTGTGGCTGTATGTATCTATAACATGTCTGTACTGTGGCTACACCGTGGTTGCAGTGTGTCTATAGTGTGACTGTGCTGTGACTGCACTATGGTTACAGTGTGTCTCTACTGTGGTTGCAGTGTGTCTATGGTGTGGCTGTACTGTGGTTGCAGTGTAGCTGTAGTATATCTATAATGTGTCTGTACTATGGTTGCAGTGTGGCTGTACTGAGGTTGTAGTGTGGATGTAGAGTGTCTATAGTATGTCTGTACTGTGGCTGTACTATGGTTGCAATGTGGCTACAGTGTGACTTTACTGAGATTGCAGTGTGGTTGTACGCTGGCCATAGAGTGGCTGGACTAGGGTTGTACTGTGTTTGCAGGGTTAAAAGGAAGTTATGTATATATGTAGGTCTGGCCCACAGTGTTCAAACATGTTATCTCTCTTGCCCTCACCCCTGCTGCCCCTCTTGAGAGAGTACGGTGTTGGGTGCACCTTGGGGTCCTGCTCTGTGTGTTTCAGCAGTAACTGCAGAGGGCTGGAGGGAAGGAGGTACTCAGGGAGGACAACTCAGCTTCTAGTTATTGGCCTGAGACCCAATGACAGTAGCCATCCCTGACCCCCTTGGGCTTCTATCTTTGAAGACCACCATCCCCAAGGTAAGCAGAGACAATGAAATTGTTTCTTCTTCACCTTCCTGTTGAATAAGCACAACGAAAAGCTGGGATAGGCAGGTTTTAAGATGGAAGAGACTCGCGACACCCCAGTTTTCTCAGTGGCAGCTTTGATGAGGAGAGAATGTTTTCTTTCTCTTTCCTTTGAAGATTTTGGGTAAATTTTCAAAGAAGCCAGTAGGCCAACTGTTAGTTAAGTTTTAAGAACATATATCCCTGGAGGTAGACACCAACTGAGAAAATGGAACACATAGAAAAAAGCAGACAAAAGAAGAGAAGAAATCACTAAATTCATATTTCTTTAATTATGAGAAACAGAAGAAAATTTTAATGAATAGCTGTGAGCTCAGGTAGGAAAGTATTTCTAAGCACATATGTATTAAGAATATGGAATAGGGCTCAGCACCTGTAGCTCAAGTGGCTAAGGCACCAGCCACATACACCAGAGCCAATGGGTTCAAATCCAGCCTGGGCCTGCAAAACAACGATGACAACTACAACCAAAAAATAGCCAGGTGTTGTGGTGGGTGCCTGTAGTCCCAGCTACTTGGGAGGCTGAGGCAAGAGAATCACTTAAACCCAGGAGTTGGAGGTTGCTGTGAGCTGTGATGTCACAGAATTCTACCCAGGGTGACAGCTTGAGGCTGTGTCTCAAAAAAAAGGAGAAAAAAAGAAAAAAGAATATGTAATAGATTGAGTGAGAGATTTGAGTACATTTTAGAAATGTACATTTTATGTTAAAAAATAAAGATAAAATATATATAATGATGGAATTTAAAAATAAAATATTTGAAGTGCATGCTAAAATTTGTGTCTTTAATATATAAAGAGCACTTACAAATCAATAATTAAAAAATGGAAAATCCCAGTTTAAAAAAAAACGTTCAATGGACATGAATCTGTAATTTATAAATAAAGACATACAAATTTAAAAAGTAGATTGGCTTGAATAATAAATACAAACAAAAATGATAGTGAAATTCCTTTTTTTCACTTAGCTTATTGGCAACTATAAAAATAAACACTTAGTGTTGGGAAACAGAAACTCTGATTCAAAGCTAATAAAAATATGATGTGAAATAACATTTCTGTTTTCCAATATGAATTAAAGCATTTATTTTCCTGGGCTTATCCACTTTCGATTTTGGGAATGGCTCTTAAGAAAATAATTAGGCTCAGCGCCTGTGGCTCAATCGGCTAAGGCGCCAGCCACGTACACCTAAGGTGGCGGGTTCGAGTCCCCAGCCCGGGCCCGCCAAACAATAATGATGGCTGCAACCAAAAAATGGCCGGGCGTTGTGGCGGGCGCCTGTGGTCCCAGCTACTTGGGAGGCGGAGGCAGGAGACTTGCTTGAGCCCAGGAGTTGGAGGTTGCTATGAGCTATGTTGCCATGGCACTCTACCCAGGGGGATAGCTTGAGGCTCCGTCTCAAAGAAAAATAAAAATAAAAATAAAAAAAAATAAAACAAGGCATAATTAAGAAACTTCTAGGGCATACAGAAATTTGTGTGCAAACCTCCACTCCCATGTGGGCTTTAAGTCAGGGGTTTTTATGCCCACAACCAACCAGGCTGACCTTAGGTTGTTAGGAACGCAACCAACTCGGCCATATGGGATTCTACCTCAGTTCCTCACAAGTATGCCTGCACAAAGTCTTTTCACTGCTTTCTCTCAAACAGCTTTTTTGGTCAGAGGCATATAGGTCTTTCGCCTATTCTCTGGTTACTCTTGTGGAGCTGTTCTCCCCACCTGCCCACCTCTCCCCCTATTCTGGTAGGACCTTTGTCTCCTTGTAACCACTGAAAATGTTCAACATTCCCTTTCCTGATGTCTCTGATGCTGGAACCCCTCAGCTTTATCTAGTGAGTGCTGAGGAATTGTTTTCTTACTGAACTCTGAGAAAGAGGTTTCTCTCTGACAATGTTGAACTTCACCAGGACCCTGTAATTCCAGACAACAGTCACAATTAAAGACATTCCCTACCCTTTATATCATGGGAAATAGCTTCTGCATAAAATATTAGATGCATTTGACTTAGATGCCCCTTTATTTACCTATGACTAGGCCAGACATAGCTTCACCAAATTCTTTGTCCATTCTTTCCCTTATAAAAAAGGTCAGCTGAACTCCTACTGCCTACTGACTAATCTGGACAAAACATTTGCTGAATACACTTGGACCAACATCAGGGAAGCTTCTCTTCTTCCTCCAGGCCCCTAGACTTTGGCCCAGCCTCTGCCTGAGCTGCAAAAACCCCTCTAAAAATGCCTCCTAGGAGCAGGCTGGCCTCTGGATAAACACTGCTGTCTGCCCTGCACCACCCTGCTCATGCCATTTCTGCAGACCTGTAAAATTCTTTCTCCCTTCTTTACTCCTCCCTGTGAAAGAATAGCCCTTTTCTGCTGGACCTGTGAGATGCTTGAAGCTCTTCCCTCAGGGTTATAAACCTCTCTGATAGTCTTTTCCTACCTAGGTCAGGATCAAATACACAAATGTTTTCATGATTTGTGTGTATAAGTCTTAATAAAAAGAAAAAAAAAGAATTTGTTTTTTATTTGACATCTCTTTAAGAAAAACAGATGAATCAAAGGAGATCCTCTTCTTTTTAACTGGATGTTGTGTTTCTATGGGAAAGACATGGAAACTGCTTTGGTCATCCCGACCCATGAAGCAGGCCTGGAACTGTGCCTCCTCTGGGCTTCCTGGGCTGGGTACCAATCCAGGTCCACTATTACAGGAGCTAGTTGGGGCTGCTCCCTCACACACTGGCAGAGAACACCATCCTCACTGGTCCCCACAACCCACGACCTGGGCCTAGATGCTGGGTGTTTTCATTACTCCAGCTGAGGGGAATGTCGAATGCCTGGTTTTGTTTTGGAAGTTGCCATAGAGACATGACAGGGACAGGGATGAAAAAAGATAATGAATTTTAATAGTTTGTTGAGTATCTTAAGTGGAAGAAGCAGAGAGAAGCAAGATTGTTATATGAAATCATCACTATCTTATAACAGAATAGATCAAATTCCACCTTTTCTCTTCTCCAGGTTTGTGATTTTGACCAATCAGTTCAGTACACATCCAGGAACATTGGCTAAAAGTTTCAGGTTTTCTGTCATGCTGCTGGATTCCAGATGCAGAGGGGACACTGACGTGGGCATCACCCTCGCGGACCTTATGAATAGCATGGTCTAGGAGAGGAATTAGAATCTATAAACAAGTAACAGGAAGTCAATGTGAAAACTGCATTAATTAGTGTGCACACTTTATGAAGGAAAAATTAACTCTGTAGGGTTTCATGGAACAGCCTGACAATAATGAACCCATGAAAAATGACCTGTGGTTTGCCAGGCAGATGAGATGAAAGCAACATTCCAAATGAAATGATACCACCCAATACATGAATTTACAAGTATGGAAAGATCAGTGTGCTCAGCTCAGGCTACAGATAGGTGGTTGTTAAACTGGGTCCTTGGGAACGCCAGAGGTTTCGTGAGCATGAGAGCGTCAGACATAACCCTTTTGTGTAACCATTAAAGAAAGATGATGAGCAGACAAAGTAGGGGCCTCCCATTATGTGACAGTGGGCAAGTGTCCTAATCTCTCTGTACCTCAGGTCCACATATGTAAAACTAGGAAAACAAAAATAACTATAGCTGGGTTTTTGTGGAGATAAATTGTTTAAACATATGTAATGTTCTTGGCATAAAGCCTGGCATAGAGGAAATGCCATAGAAGTATTAGCTAGTTTTATGATGATAAGAATTCTTTACTTGTTTTACATTTTTACATTTTCAGCTTTAAGATGTCTTTTACAAAGTGTACAAAATCTTTTTAAAAGTTTGAGCATAGCACCTATAGATACATTCTTTTGATAAATATGCAATGGATGTCTATTCTGTTCCAAGCACTGTTGTCAGGATAGAGCAGCTACACAATCAAAACACATTTCCATGCTCATGTTTTTTTTTTTTTTTTTTTTTGAGTAGGGGAATTCCAAAAGTTAAAAAACATGTAGATAGATATGTAATTAAAATATAGTAGGTAGTATTAAATTCTTTCTGATAAGAATAAAAAGCAAAAAGTTGGAGAAAGAATGTGTGAATGAGAGTTTAATCCCAAGTAGTTGAAGGAACCCCGAGGCCAGGGTAGACTCCCCCCTCTTGAAACAGACCACCTTCTGGGAGACTTTTCAGGCAGGGATTTTCCGAGCACTGGCAGACTGACTACACTCCTGGGACTTCCTGGGTGCTTGCGGGCACCCCGCTCCACATCCTGCTTCCCCAAACTCACGCCAGCTACCCCAATGACTAAAACTCATCCCCTGACCCTGCTCACTCCCTGCTCAGAATTTCCCTTGCTTAACAGACCCCTTGCACAACCCACTCCCTGCTCGGAACGCTCGGAATTTCCGTTGCTTAAACAGACCAGTGACCTTACCCCCTTACTCAACTGCCCTTCCCCTGATCAGAATCTCCCTTGTTCAAACTATCACTGACCCCCACACCCATCTGTTTGTGGTTTTCAGCTTTAAAAGAAGCCTGTAACAGCCGTTCGGGGTCCTTCTTCCCGAGTGGCTGAGGGACCCTGACGCGTCAGCAATAAACTCACCTCTTGCTTTTGCATCGACCCGAGTCTGGTGACTGTTCCTTGGGGGCGGCTATCGTGGCTGGACCCCGTTTTGGGTCCAACATGACTATATAAACTTACTCTCTGAACAGCAGAAAGGATCTTCAAATTCTCATGTACGCAATGCATTTCACATTATGTCGCAAACTCAGAATGTAGGAGAATCATAACATCTAAGATAAGGCATTGGTACATGCTTAACTCAGATTGGGCCTACATTTCCATAAAATTTCTTTTTCTGGTATTTAGTGGTAACCCATCAAAGTAAGAACATGGGAAATTGATTTCTTTTAAAAATAGAAAAAGTATTATTGTGGAGGAAATACTTGTCCTTTAGCATCTTATGTTCAGTACTTAGGGGCCTGCAAATTAAACTGACAAAAGCCAGATCAGCAAGAGAAAAAAAAATAGTTATTTATGCAAGGTAGCGCCTAAGGAAATGTAACTCAAGGAAATGGTTAGAATTGGGAGCTTATGTACCATCTTGATAGGGGAGGGGCACTTCTGGAAGAACAAATGACTCTCAAAAGAAATAATGGGTCTTTAGAAGAACAGATGGGAAATGTGATAGTTCATGGCAATATTTGTTTGGGTGATTTTTTTATTCAGGTGCTTCCGTTTCATCTTGAGCTAGTCTTTGGTGATAAGAGTCAGTCTCCCTGGCTGTGAAACTGGGGTGGTGGGGAGGAGGATTTATGACAGCTGAATGCTTTTGTAAGGCTTTGCCTTTCAGAAGTTAAAGGGAATTCAAAAAACTTCTTCCCACAGATGTTGATCCTTAAATGTCTCAGGCTCAAAATAATCCTTATGCCACTGTGGTACGTGCTAGACCACTTTAGCATATGTATTAGTCACTTTAATCAGAACTTCTTTTGTTAATTTTTGTAAAGGATTTACCACAAGCATCTAAGTACTTATTCATTAATGAATTCAGTCCAATAATAGGTAACTTTTTATTTTGTAATGGCAGGTAAGACTTTAAGCTTGAATGGAAAGGAAAAATTCTTAATGAATTTGTCACAGCTTTGCTAGTGCCCTTTTCCTTTGTTGGTACCATCCTACAAAAAAGATGACCTTTTCTGGTGATGTTTTGCATCAGCAAGAAGCACCAAATCTTTTGGAAATGAGATTGTTTTTAATATGTAAAATATTTTTTGAATTATTACAGAGAATGCAAGGATTAGGGTAGAGAGAGCTTCTTAATTGATAATATACCCAGTGGAGAGCTTATCTTTTTAAGTATAACACTAAGTATGTTATTGGTGGAGACGGGGGTAGGGGAGTTTGGGAGAAGATTGAGTGCTTTTGAAGCTCTAGTTTTAAAAAAAGATGCCCCGTATGTTTGGTTGTATATCTTGTATCTCTTCTTGGAACTATTTTATTTTTTATTATTTTTTAATTTATAAAGGAATTTATTTCTCAGAGTTCTGGAGGCTGGGAAGTTCAAGAGCATGGTGCTAGTGTCTGGTGATCATCATTCATGGCAGAAGTTAAAAGTGATTACTCGAGAGACAACCAGGGCCAGACTTGCTTTATATAATAACCCAGTTTTGTGTTAGCTAACCCACTTTCCTGATAGGGATATTAATCTATTCCTGAGGTGGAGCCCTCACAGCCCAATCATCTTTTATTAGGCTCTGGGGATTGAGTTTCTAATGCATGGACTTTTGGAGGACACATTCAAGCCACAGTACCATCTGATATTTTTTAGACATATACATATTCTTATTTGTCTGGAAATTTCTCTTGCCTTGTCCTCCTAGCCAACTTCTATTCTTTCTTAAGGTTAGCTCATCAGGAGCGCTTTCCCAGCTTGGCTCGCGAAAGAATGCATACTACTTCCACTTTAGGTCACGCTCTATATTCTAATATTTGCTAAAGTATTTTGTTTTGCTATGTACATGATGGTCTTCCCTCACTAAACTGTGAGCTCCTAGAAGGCAAATTGTAGATTTTAATGTTGGTAATTACATGGCATGGCGCAATGCATCATCCATAACTTCTCCATGTCTTTTTTAAATTTTATTTTTTAAAATCTCATATTAATTTGAGAGTATAAATTTTTAGGTTACATTGTTCTCACTTCCAAGGTAAAGTTCAAGTTGTAGAGGTGCCCCTAACTCAGGGGACATGCTCAACATCCTCTCATTAGGTGAGATCTCGCCAAATGTCCTCCCTTCTCCCTCTAATTGCTCTCCCCTGCTCATTTGTGTGTGTGTATATATATATAAAATTATATATATAATTGTACATATATAAATTATATATATATAATTATATAATTGTGTATATGTAAATTATATATATATATATATATAAAATTTTTGTTTTTTTAGGTTCAGGATCTCATTCTGCATCCAGGTTATAGCACAATGATTTGATTATATCTCACTATAACCTCCAGCCTCAGGGCTGGGCTCAAGCTATCCTCCCTCCTCAGCCTCCCCAGTAGCTGGGACTACAGGCATGTGCCACCACACCTGGATAATTTTTAAAATTTTTTTGAGAGAGGGACTCTTTTTATGTTTTCCAGGTTAGTCCTGGCCTTAAGCAACCCTCCTGGCTTGGCTGCCCAATCTGCTAAGATTATAGCATGAGTCACCATGCTTGCCCTAGACTGGCTTTTAAAAAGCAACAACATATGATAAAGATTTGCACAACATATTAAAGTTAAAGATAAAAAATGAAGGATACACAGGGAATTAAAACTTATCATAAAGGCTTATTTTTTTTGCGGAGAGGGGAAATGGTTAACGTCTTCAAAATGTGTTCGAAAAATCTTTCAGAACTCAACTGAGATGGGGAATTCAATTGAACCAGTGACTCCAAGAGACTACAGTGATAATTTTTAACTAATTTTTTATTTAGATCAAATCAAACAATCAACTTCCCTTTGCAGTCTTGATATTGGACTATTGTTTTCACGGGAGGAATGCAGAATAATCAATACCTCTCATTTAAGTTATTAGGACTGCTTAAGCAATTTGAATAACTAAAGGAAAGGCCTTTGGAATTTGAAGAGCTGTGGCACAAACAATAGACATACATGTCTAGTTGTTACTTTAGCAAAGTCCCCCCCATGGGTGCTATCTCCAGAGGGAACTTTTATGAGTTGGACGCATACAAAAAACAGTATGTGTTTGGTGGTGATGTTCTTTTAATCATTCCTGATTGAATTTCCTGTCTTCTTATGCCTATATTTTCAATGCAGGGGAGAAAATCTTTCTTTCTTCACTCATTGCTGGGTTCATGGCTGAGCCCTCTATAACCAAAGACAGATAAACAAGAGAAAAACCTATCAATTTAAGTTTTATATGACACAGGAGACTTCAGAAATGAAGACCCAGAGAAAGAGACAAAGTTGTGCAGAAGTATAACTAGAGGACAAAAAAATATATACTCTAATAGTAATAAGCTGGGAAACACATGGCAAGACCTGATTTTCAGATCCTTCTTGACTCTGAACCTTTGAGGATAAGGACCTTTCTTTCTTTGGGATATGAGAAAGACCCCTCTGTAATGAAGGTCTTATAATCTGCTTTAGAGAAACATCAGAAAATTCCTGCTTTGGGGGAGAAGGAATAAGGGGAAGGAGGTGAGAACGACCTTCCTCTTTCTGCTTTGTCCTCAAATGAGAAGGTGCCATATTTGGGGTATCATGTTGTGAACCCTGACACCAATAAAGAAGGCTGTTATTGACTTTAAGACCATTTGAAAAAAATCATCGAACATTCTGCCATTTTAGCAACTTTGTAAGAGTCCCAGTAATGTCATAAAGACTTATGTTAAAATATATTACTTAATTGGAAAATAAATATGTGTAATCACACTGTGTTCCTTTTACATTATTTACATTCCAGTGCTAGGTGACTGGAAAGTGTTTCATGTATTTCAGAAGTCAAAAGAGAATTCTTTTCCTGTGTGATACAGAAAAGGAAGAGCAAAATTGAGCTTTTGATGCCTCACATGTTTGTAGATTAACAAGAATGTGAGCTTTTGTCACTATAAAGGAGCCCTGCAGTTAATATTCTCTCTCATATAATTCACAGGTTGACCACGATGCCAAAAACAAACAAAACCTTTCCTGTGTACAGGGACTATTTCTATTCATTAGGGTACTAGCTAAGTGGCTATAACTTGGAGACCTCAAAATAAAGTTGTGTAAACTAGATAAAAGTTTATTTATCCCTTACCCAATACTCCAGAGGTAGGTGAATGGTCCAGGGTAAGTAGACAGCTTTGTTCCAGAAAGTCATCCAGGGACCCAGGGACTCTGGCTCCTCCCATCTTTAGGTGACATCATCCTTCAGGTGTCTCATTACCAACATGTCTACGTTCCAGCCACTAGAAGGGGAAAGAAGTACAGAGCAAACAGATTCCTTCAAAGGTTATGACAATGTTGAACTTTACCTGAGGCCTGTGACTTTGGAAAACAGAAAAGGTTAAAAAAATCCTATCCATTGTGTTCTGGGAAACAGCTTACTGCAAAGACCCTTCTTACCAATGACTTAGGCAAGAATCAAGGATACCCCTCTTATTTATGTGAGACAACGCCAGTCATGAACCTTCCTAATTTCTATTCTTTGTCTTATATGTGATCTGCTGAATAGTTTTGTCCCCATTGACCAAAAGGGACCTCTAGGCCCCTGAACTTTGGACTGTTTTCAGCCTCTACCTTTCCTCAAGGGTCTCTTCCAGAAAAATAGGCTGACCTCCAGGCAAAACATTCTTCAATGTACTGTCCAATTTTGTCATTCCTTCATCTCACATCTCTACACCTTGATTACTTCTCTCCAAGAAAGAAAAACCCTATTGCCTACTGCTGGCAGATGATATAGTCAAAATCTTCTCTCTATTGCAATAGTCCCTCACTGGCACTTAGCAAAGGTCCTTTTGAATAAAGTCCAGATTTGTTTTTAATTTGACAGGTGAACTAGAAGTTGTACTGGATGGAAGCTAGCTGCAAAGGGCCTGAGAAGTGTGTTGTCTAGCTGAGTAGCTAAATCTAGGCTATAATGCAGGTGCTCTGCTACTAATAGGAAGGAGCAGATAACATTTAGAAAGGTTATCAGCAGTGTCTGCTGCACTCTTCATGAAGTAAGATGCTATCCATTGTTCTACATTCCTTTTCTCAGAATATCTGGCATTTGTGCACAAAACAGTTCATCCATCACTCAGAATCTAGTCATCTCATGTCACTTTGGTCTTCTTGTCACAGTTTCCCTGAACTTGACTTTTCCTCCATGTTTCTTTCTTTTTTTCGAGGCAGAGTCTCAAAGCTGTTGCCCTGCGTAGAGTGCCATGATGTCATCATAGCTCACAGCAACCTCCAAGTCTTGGGCTTAAGCGATCCTCTTGCTCAGTTTTTCTATTTTTAGTTAAGACGGTGTCTTGCTTTTTTTCAGGCTGCTCTTGAACTCATGAGCTCAGGCAATCCACCTGCCTCAGCCTCCCAGAGTGCTGGGATTATAGGCATGAGCCATTGTGCCCGGCCCTTTGCCATGTTTCTGAAAATGTGTCAACATGGTCTTCCTTCCATGCAGAATGCTTAGGGCTTCTCACTTACAGCTTCTAAACTTCTGTGTTTAGATCCTAATCAAACTTTGGAAACTGTCATTTTGTGGGAACAGATGGGCTTATATACAAGGAATGTAACCTCACAAAGATTTGTTTCCTTATCTATAGAATAGGGGTACTAACACCTATCTTGTAGAGTTATCACAAGAGTTAGAGAGAAAGGTCATTAAGTACTCAGTACAATGGCTAGTCTTTGGCAGGTGCTCAATAAAGGGCAGACGTAATTGTAATTATCAAATATAACTTTTCTTTGGAATTCTCCCTTTACATATCTTCCAGATGCTACATCATTCTGTCTCGCTCTTCCTGGTCTGGTTCCACGCCCACATCTTGCCTTTCCAGGCAACATGCTCTGCTGTCCGTAGCATTTTTGCTCATTCTCTTCTCTGCCATCAAAATTGGCTAATCTGGGTTTAATTCATTAAGGCTTGGTTTTCTGATTTGGGATATAAAATTTCCTTTAAAAAGGTAATTCTGGGAACACAACACATAGGATGACTTGGATCATTGGTTATTTTCACACTGCATATCATATTGGTCTTCTAAGTGTTGACATTTTGCTGTGATATTTTCTTAAGTATCGTCTTCTATTTTCTGCACATAGTAGGAGCATTGCTCTCACTTGTTGGAAAATTCCACAAAGACGTTTAAGTGGTCAGAACACATCGTATACCTTGGTGGTCTGCATTTTGATGGAGTATTCATAAAGTAGCGATTAAATTGCAGAATTTACTCCTGATGGAAAGATGGAGTCAAGCACAGTCTTTCATGGTGCTAAGATAGTATCTATGAACAAATGCACATGGATTCCTATTTCAGGTCTGTGTCGTTTTTAATTCAAATCTGCAGGGTTCAGATGTGAACCTTCCTTAGGTGTTTCTTTGGTATAGAGCATTAGAATCTTCTAAGTCCTCAATAGTGAATTACCTTTTTTCCCTCTAAGAATAACCCTTAATTTTTGAATTCTCAGCCTTAATTTAAATTCAGCCTTAACTATTATACAACCAAGTATTCTGTGCCATCTGTTGGTATTGTTTATAAAGGAATGAAGGTGAGCAGATATGTATTCACAATAAAAAAACTAACCTTGAAAGAAAACTATTGTAAGTTATGTGGGGATTTTCGAAGCTCTCAGGTAAGTCAAAAGACAAATTTCGTATAAGGAGATTCAGCAATTTTTGTTGCATTTCATGAGATTAAAACAAGACGTCCCATATCACTAACGTCTCAGGTGATGCTGACACTAGAGTTTTCCTGATGGTGTAGGATTTGTTTTGCTGTTCCCTCAGCCTTATTGCAGGATTTGGGGAATGGGGTGAAAAGATGGAATGATGTTTAGTTTCTGAGATGGAAGGGAAGGTTTCTGGGGAGCAACTGAATGATCATGGGACAGTATTCAATGTTAATATCTAAAATGATTACTCTGCCACATCTCTTTTGGGCAGCCTACAGGTTGACTGGTGATAGTTCCAGGAGTGAATGTACACAGGAGAAGTTCATGTTAACCACCACCTTGCTCCTCCAGTCAATATTGTGATGAGATTTGATTTTTTTCTCTTTCCAAATCCTTCCCCTCTCCAGCACCCCTGCTCCTAGGTCTCCCAATTGCCATCATCTCCTGCCTACATCACTTCAATAGCATCCTAATTTGTTTATCTATTTATTTTTGTATTTTTCCCAGTGGTCACACAATAGTTGGAGTCATTTCTTCAAAACAGGAATCAAATCATGACACTCTCTCTCAAAACCCCTCAGTGTTTTCCCATTGTACTTAGAGGAAAGATCTACACTTCTTTCTGTGTCTGAATGCTCTGGCTTCTGAAGCTCTTTCAGCCTTGGTAGCTCTTCTTGCCGAATGTTGCTGCAGACCCGGGGGGCTCTTCACGCTGTGGCTCTGCTGAGCTCTCTCCCTCTCCTGCTCTGGCCCTTCTCTCTGCTTTCCCCCAGGCTTCACGGGGCATTTTCCTCATTGCCATTGAAAGGTGCCCTTCCCAAGAAGGCCTTTCCTAATTACTCTCTCTAAAGTAGGTTCTCCTTCTCTAGTGTTCTGTATCATAGTGTCTTTCTCCTTCTTAGCCTTTATCGCTCTTTGTAATTGTATACTGCTTTGTTTATCGTGTGTCTCCCCTACCAGAGTGGAAGGAAGCTCTGGAAAATGCAAAGACCACGCACTTGTTATTCACCACTCATTATTCAACCTGTAGTATGTGCCAAAGACATAGGAGGTGCTCAGTAAGCAGTCGTCAAATGAGTGGAATGAGCAACGATTACACTCACAAACATCTATTAGACCTACATCACATATTATGCCCTTGTCCTACCTTGATACTAATCTTACCCTTACAAGAAACATATAAAATAGATCCTGACATTCCCAGTGTATAGATGAAGAACTGGAGATTCACAGAGTTGAAGTAACTTTTGCAAAGTTTCATAGCTAATAGGTTACAGAGCCAGGACTAAAACCTTGTTCAAACTTAAAATCAATGCCGCCATATTAAACCACTATTCTCTATCCATTTGCCCTGCAAACACATATTGAGGGTACAAAATGAATAAACTCCCAGGAAATAAGGAGCAGTAGTAGCACTGGTTATAAACTGGGTGGCATTTGAAACATATTTAGGGATGAGATTACCAGATGATATTTGCAAAGCAACCCGGATCGAGCACAGTCCTACACCACACTAGACAGAAGGATTGTAGAGTCAAAGCCTCATTGAGAATGCCTGTGACTGCTGGGAGAGCACTCTGGCTCGAATAAAGTCATAGACGTGGTTTGGAGAAGCCTCTGACTGAGTCTTTCTGCTCCTAGAGAGGAGACAGTGGTGCAGCCTAACAAATGACAAAGCTGCTTCTGGTCTGATAGCAACAGAGCTCAAATCAGGTTTTCAGTCTGCCTCTAAGGAAACTCCCGGTAATGCTTACCTTCTAAATGTTTCCAGCCTCCATGGGGAAAATGTCCTTTCAAGCCATCTGAACGTGTTCCACAGATCTGTGTTGTTATGGCAATGCAACAGAGCAGCTGTAGAATAAGATTTGTAAAGAGAAAACAAAACCCAATTCTTAATGCTCACAGCCTGTCTTAGTCTAATTTATTTCTCTTTGAAAACATGCAGGCAGTCTAGGGGAGTTGGAAAATGTGAAATCATTGAGAAATTTCTTTAGCCTTCAGGAATCCACAGGGCAGAATATCCTAGTACATTCGCAGATGAAAGCATGAAGATTCCTACTAGATTTATCAGTATTAAAGACACAGCTTCAGAGGTTTTCTTAAAAAAAAAGAACCACAAGCTAATTAAACAGCAGAAAGTTTTGCTTGAGCAAAAAGGTCAAGATGCTTAAAAATATACTTTTCCATGTATGTCTAAAACTCCCGAACAAAATAATTATTGTTTGTGTCAATCATTTATTTGTTTCTAAATTCCCTTTATTGCATTTAGGCTAAGAAATGCTTGGTACCAAAGCATATTTCAATTAAGTTTATTTTCACACCTCCGTTTAGATGTTGGCAGACAGAAATAGGACATTTCAGACACTGATTGGACTGATTAATGACACTCATCAGAAAGAACCAAGGGATCATAATTAAACAACAAAACTCCATGGTCTGTTGGTTTTATGTTGTATAAATTATGCATGAGGATGGCATTCATATTTCACAGAAAAATTACAGTGCTGTTTCCTCAATGCATCGTCTACATGAAGAATATTATGTGTGTGTGAAGATGAATCTAAAATCCCTGATGTGGTTATTTTTTATATGCAAAAATTTCAAATAAAGATTCAAGAGTTTCAGCTCGAGGATGCAGGGCATTCCACTCCTCCTCTCTACTGGGTGTTCCACACTATTGCCCTTTTCAAAACAGCCAAATATTTGACTTACGAATGAGTCTAGACACTGTTACTTTTTGAACCAATTGTCTTAAGAGATACACAAAGAGATACCACAAAGTCGGGTGAAAATAGCTACTTTAGGGGTACAATTGAATGGGTATCTTTTGCTTTTTCTAGGTAAGAATATTGAATATGAAACCAACTATTGTCACTATCATTTCATGAAAAACAGTGTTTCATGTAAGGACATAATTAAAAAATTAAAAACCTAATATATTCGTGTTAGGTTATAGTTGATTGAGAGCTTTGTACATTGTAGTTATGTTACCTCCAAGTACTAAAAGTTATTTTTTTAAATTTCAGATTAATATAAGGGTACAGATGTTTAGGTTAGGTTGTTTTCAATTCTAAGGTAAAGTTCAAGTTGCAGTTGAATCTTTCACCCAGGGGGTGTGTTAGCACCCAAACTTGTTATTTACAGCATGGCACCAACCCATGGGCCAGCCTTTGGAAATTATTGCTTCATAGGTTATTAACCGTTACTTCCTAGGTAGTATTTACACATCGTTGGCAATGGGTGACACCACGGTCATAGTGTAGTTGTGTTGGCTGTTAATAAATACGTGAGGTTTGTCTCTCAGTCTCTATTATATGACACTCCTACTCGTTAACCAGGGCCAAGCCACAGCAGCCTTCTTGCAATTCTTTGAACATGCAAGTCCTGTAAGTCTCAGAGGGCCTTCTGTCCACACCATTCTTTCCAGCACTCTTCAGCTGGCTAATGCATCCTTATCTTTTAGGACTCAATTTAAATGCCTATCAGAGAAACTACCCCGGACCACACATCTCAGATAAGTTTCTTTGTTAGGTTTTCTCGCAAAACCTGTAGCTTTCCTCCTTAAACTTCATACAATTAGTGGACTATGAGATCCCTGAAAGCACGGAGCTGGGACAGGTGTGTCTTTGTATTTCTACCCCCCGGAGCTTGTTTGTAACACTGCTGATGTGGCATAAACAATTGATGAATGATTAGTGATTATAACAAATGATAATTACGATTGCTATTACCATTTACGGAGTGCAGACTTTGTTTCAAGTATTTTATATGAAATCCTTATCTTTAATCTTCACAGTAAGGCTGAGAGGTAAGTTCTTTCTGCTTATGGGAGGAATGAAGAGCTGGTTCACAGGATGGGTTTTTGTCCATGGCTGGCTCGATAGTAAGTGCAGAGTTAGAATTTTAACTTAAATATCCCCTGTTTCAGAGCGCATGATCTTGGCTGTATCCCACTAGGAAACCCTTTTTATTGAATAGCCAAGGAATTATTAATATACAAAACAATTCTTATTGTTTTCACCTCATCATTACAAAAAATACTTATTGATAGTTTTAGAAATGTGCAATTTGAACAGAGCTTGACAGGACAGTTTATTTCTGCCCCACATGGCATCAGTTCTGGCAGCCTGAATGTGGCTGAAGGATCTGGTTCCAAGAACGCTTGCTTATATGGCTGAAGTTGGGGCTTCCTAGAACTCAGTTGGGACTGTCAGCCAGGGTTCTGATGGCCCTCTGTGTGGCCTCTCCACATGGCTAGGATGAACTACCCATGGCATGGTCATGGAGTTCTAAGGAGTGTCCCAAGGAGAAGAATTCCAAGAGGACAAGTTCTAGTGTGCAAGCCTCTGTTTTCATCATGCCTGCTCATGTACCATTGGCCAA
This sequence comes from Galagoides demidoff, assembly GCA_963574575.1. Taxonomy (NCBI): domain Eukaryota; kingdom Metazoa; phylum Chordata; class Mammalia; order Primates; family Galagidae; genus Galagoides; species Galagoides demidoff. The sequence continues at coordinate 10,139 of CAUYQV010075363.1, read as the reverse complement.
ACCCAGTCAAATGGCCAATTCCACAGTCAAAGTCAAGGTGGTCTATCCAAGGAGGTTGGTTTACTTGGGTGGGCCCCCCCCACCCAAGAAACAATCTGCAGTCTTCCTCTTCAAAGCTGAGCAGTGAAAATTAAGTTCTTTTGGTCTCATTTGTGTTTTAGTCTTTTTCCTTCAAATATAAAGTGACGGTTGACTCACAGATGGTCACTTCCCTGTTCATTACTCTCTTGAGAAAAAGCATAGTCATCTCTGTGCTAGTCAGGATAGGCTGGGTTTCTTGTAAAAGTACCAAACAATCCCAAAATTTAATTAGCTGAATGCAACAGAAGTGCATTTCTTAGTCTTGCTGCATGTTCTGTGTAAGTCAGAAGGGAGGGATCTGCTCTTGGAGGTTCCTTAGTGACATGGGCTGGTGGAGGGTTTATGTTGACATATGTCTTCACAATGCAGAGGGGGAGCTGTGATGAATCCTGCACTGGCCTTAACCCTGCAGCCACAAATGGTGTATGTCACTTTCTTTCACATTTCATTAGCCAAAGGAAGTCAGATGGCTATATACAACTTCAGAGAGGGTGAGCAGGTGCAGTCTTACATAAGTCCAGAAGGGGGAGAGCCAGAAATATCTGATGAACAGCATTATTGTGGATTGAATTGCAACCCCCAAAAGTCATATATTAAAGGCTTAACCCCCCAGGACCTCAGAATGTGAACTTACTTGGAAATAGGGTTGGTTGCAGATGTAATTATAATAGTTAAGATAAGGTCATACTGAATTGAGGTGGGAGACTAACCAGTACGACTGGTCTCTTCATAAAAAAGAGACATTTGGGCACAGATGTGCACACAGGAGGAACACCACAGGGAGAGGAAGGCAGAGGTCAAGGCAATGCAAACAGAAGGCACAGAATGCCAAAGACTGCTGCCATGCAACCAGAAGCCAAAAGAAAGGCATGGAGCAAATCTCCCCACAGGCCTTAGCAGGACCCCACCCTGCTCACGCCTCCATCATGAGCTTCAGAACTGTGAGACAATAAACCCCCAGTTTCTGATACATTTTTATAGCAGTTCCAGTAAACTAAAATAAGCACTCATGACCATCACAATCTCTAGCATCTATTTTTCCCTTGAAAATACTTTCTCTCTCCTTTCCTTTCTGTTGTCCTTCTGCACATATGGGGTTCTTGAGCATTATGTGTAGTATTAGAGACAACCTGGTTTTCCAATTTTAGACTTTGAAGTTGTTTGCAATTTTTTTCCTTTTTTTGGCTTCTAATTAGATCCGATTTCTGAAAATGTTCCCTCACAATGACTTGTGCATTTTTCTTGTTTTCTCTCTTTTCCCATCTAAGCCTGTCTCCTCTTGTATGGCGGAGGGGTACGTTCTTACTTCCTTCTTTGTCTCTAGTCATGCCCTGCTTCTATTCATTTTATGTACCATTTTTCAGAATAGCTAACTCCAAACCCCAACCAATAAATATCCTTTTCTCTACTTGGTTCTAATATGTGCTATTATTTCCTAGTCTAGTTTCTCCTTCTCTCTTACTCTCTCCCTTCATAACCACATTCTTGATTTCCATCATGATTAGGTGTGGCCTTTCTGACCCAGCTGAGCATACCTGGTGGTTCCCATTACTATCCTCATCTTAGCGATTGTACCTCAGTGTTTCTGTCTGACATTTCCTATGTGAAATGTTCGCTCTGATAATTCACGGGTGTCTTTAATGGTTTTCTCAGAAATCACCTCTCCAGGGAACCTTAATGGATAACACCATCCATACTGCTCTTAACCTTCTCAGCAATTATTTAGTTTACATTATTATTATTCTTACTGTGAACAGGCATTGTGCTAAATGGTATATATGAATTATTTAATGCACTTCACTTGCCGGTACAGTAGACAGTATCATTCATATTTTTAAGATAAAGGTTCAATGAGTTAAAACCGATTGAATCTTTTATAGCTTGTGAGAGTGTCATTATTTTAGAGAAAAATACTTCAGGTATAATTTATGTAAAATAAAATGTACCGATTTGAAGAGTATAGTTTGATGAACTTTGACACATGCGTGTGTGTGAGTGCCTATGTGTGCACCTGTGTATATGTACTCACCCTATAATCATCAACCCCCAAAAGATACAGGTTATTTTCATGACCTCACAAGCTTTTCCCATGCCTCTTGTAGTCAATCCTCCATTCACAGGCTCGGTGATCTGATTTTTGTCACTATAGATTAGTTTTGCTGGATCCAAAATTTTGTATTAATGGAAACCCACAGCAAGTTCCCTTTAGTTTCAGTTTGTTTGCTCAGCACTGAGGTTTTGAGATGTGCTCATGTTGTATGTACGTCAGGAGATCTTTCCTTTTCATATTAAGTAATATTCCATTACATGAACACAGCAAATCTGTTTACCCATTCCCTTTTTATGGTTCTTTGGTTTCCATATTTTGGCTAATTTTTATTAAAGGTGTTATAAAAAGTTTTGTAGAAGTTTTTGCATTCACAATACATTTTACTTCTCTTGGGAAAAGACCCATGAATAGAAATTCTGGGCTATATGCTAAGCATATATTTAACTTCATAAGAAACTACCAAAGTACTTATAGCGAGTGTACCATTTCACATCCTCATCAAAAATATATCAAAGTTCTTATTGCTTCCTATCTCTGTCATGCTTGGTAGTGTCAGTCTGTTCAATTTTAGCCATTGTAGGGAAATGGGCTTACTGTTCATTACAGCCTTATTTTTCATTTCTCTATGGCTAATGACATAGGGAATATTTTCCATGTACTTTTTGGCCATTTGTGTATCTTCTTTTGAGAAATTTTTGTTTAAATATTCAGCCTAGTTTAAAAAATTAAGTTATTTCACTTGAAATCAAACTGGAAGTGTTCTTTACATATTCTGGGTCCAAGTGCTTTGTGCAATACATCAGTTATAAACATTTTCTTGTAGTCTGTGGCTTGCCTTTTCATTTTCAAATAGCAAAAAACTGTACTTTTGGTGAAGTTTAATTTGTTTATTTTTGCATTCTACCTCAGAAAGTTTGCCTTTCCCAATGTCGTGAAGAGATTTGGTAGGTTATGCCTTTCTTTTTTTTTTAGAGACAGAGTCTCACTGTGTCGCCCTCGGTAGGGTGCTGTGGCATCACAGCTCACAGCAACCTCCAGCTCTTGGGCTTAGGCGATTCTCTTGCCTCAGCCTCCTGAGTAGCTGCGACTACAGGTGCCCACCACAATGCCTGGCTATCTTTTTGTTGCAGTTTGGCTGGTGCTGGGTTTGAACCTGCCACCCTTGGTATATGGGGCCAGCGCCTACTCACTGAGCCACCAGGTGCCACCTATGTCTTTCAAGATATTTGTTGTTTTCATCTACATTTTCTAATGTGTTGGCATAGTTTGCTTATAATACACCCTTAATGTTGTCAAGAACATGAAGGGCTGAGATTTTACCCTACTTGTAAGTTGACAGGTTTACTTGCTACAGTTTCATGGATGCTGGCAAAAGACACAAGATTCCCAGTCAGAGATGAAGGACGAGTCATTACTCACAGCCACAGCAGTAGCCAGAGTGTCAGCATTTTTCACCTGTTTCCCGAACCACAGTTACCATAGAGTGACATGAAGAGGTCCAGATAAGACCAGCATGCGCAGTGGGTTATGTTACAGGAGAGGAACACTAAGCTTAGGAAACCCCAGAATTTTATGATGAGCAGTAATCATATCTTACCTTTATTTCACCAGGAGTTACAATGTATATCTTCCAAGGCTGTAAGAAAGAAAGCCTGACAGTACTATCATAATCTTCACTAGAGATATTAATTATCACAAAGGTTGCTAATTTAAGGTGTTTAATAGGTACTAATAGAGCACTTAATATATGTCAGACCCTGATCTAAGCAATTTGCAAATATTATCTCATTTCTTTCTCATGATGAAACTCCCATTAATAGTTTACTGATGAGAGATAAGAGACAGAGTTTAAGTAACTTGCTCAAGATTATGTCATTATCAAGCGGTATAGCCAGATGTGAACTCAGGTAGTCTGACTGCAGAACCTATAGTTCTTTGTCATTATCTTGTGCTGCCTCTGTTAGAAATTATTGTTGTGGATGAATAAGTGGCATTAGAGATATGTTTGTTGACTAAAAGCAATATGCAGACATAAATGTTGCATAACAATATTATATCAAAATATTACATATTAATAGGAATGAAGGGAGCCGCCCACCATTCTGGAAGTCTTTGAAGAAGAATTTAGGCCAAGGATTCCATTTAGCCCAGCATTCTGCCACTTAATGGAAGATTCTATTGTCTGATCCAAGTAGAGGATTAGCCGATTCTGCTGCTAAAATATATCCACATCTGCCATCCTTGCAAGATAGATGTTGGAGAACCTAGGCTGCAATTTTTCCAGTGCTTGCTTTCTAAAGAAAATTTGTTTGTGCCACCATATTTGGTTTGAGATTTGCTTTTTTATAACAAAAATAACTCACCGTGTGGTTAGAGTTCTTATCTAGTATTAAGTGCCAGAGGTTATAGACATTTGCCAAAAAGAATCAATCAACTCTGAAAGGTTTAATTGGTTTAGGTAAGTTAGCAATGCCAAGTTTGTCTGAGTCCAAAGATCTAGGCTTTGTTCAGGTTATAACTAGGCAGTTATAATTCTCTGTCCTGTACTTTAGAAAAATGGAGCATTTTCTTCTTAGAAGAATAAAATGAATACATGATAAAAAGCTTAAATTGCCCAGATTGGTAAGCGTGAAAAGGTTTCCCCACCCAGCCCTGCCTTAAAGTTCTCCTCTGCAAGGAAATACCTGTCCTGTATTCCTCCAGAAGTGTTCAGTGTATTTATAAAGATATATTCTTGATCTGTTTCTTCATTGTCCTGTGTCGTCTCATATCCTCAAATACATTTTGTGTTCATTAAAGGAACACTTCTTATTTCTTTTTTTTGTTCTTCCACACTGCTTAATGTAGTTTCTCAAAAAGAAAACTCAATAAATGTATATTACTGTTTTCCAGTTGGGCAGGAAAAATAAAAAATTAAGAAATGAAAGAATTAGATCAAATCTGATGTCCAAAGACCCGAAAACTTCAGACTCTTAAGGGAGATCACACACACATACACGTTAAAATGGTGAATGCTGAATCAAAAGGATATCAGTTTACATACTTATGCCTACATTCCAAATATCCCCAATCTCAGTGGCTCTGGTTACAGATGAAGCCATGTAAGCTTATATCATTGTTTTGATTCCTTCCTGTACAACTGCTAAAACTGCCTAGTCATCCCTGGCTTCACACATGTTCACAAAATCATTCTAATGCGATTGCATTTCATTCTCATTTTTGAGAGCTGCTGGCTGCAAGCTCTTGTAAGAGTAGTCTCTGTGGAAATGCTGCTTCTCTACCCAGCATATTTTTTTTTTACAATGCTCCCAAAGCTGTAAGATCTCCAAATTGCCAAAGACTAGTAGATTCCTCTCCTTTTTGACTGCTGGAGCCATGCTGTATTTGCAGAAATGATAAAATCTCCTCTCTTGAGCTCTGCCTTGAGCATTGCGAATCTCATGAAGTTCCTTATGTTAACTTCAGCCTTTCTGTGCAGCTTTTTTCTATGTGACAGTTCAGATTGACTCCCTGGGGCAGGCGATTAAATGGACTAGATAGATAGTGACTAGCTACTCTCCTTTGCATTTGTTCTTTTCTGGCCTCCAGAATTCACACATGAAGCTGTTCTTTTCTGTCCCCATTTTCCATCTGGCTCTTACAAATGGTTGCTGGAGCTGGGCTATGGAGGGATGGGTGTTGCCAATCCAACATATCCAGTCTCAGCTGCACACATCTGACATTTATCCAAGTTGGTTTATTTAGAGGAAATACAAAACATGGCTTACCAAAATGCCTGGCATAATACAGGGTGGACATAAAGTTCATGTACAATTTGTTACGTAAAGCATTTTATTTTTGTTATTTTTAAATTTTTATTTATTTTATTTTTTTGGAGACAGAATCTCACTATGTTGACCTCTGTAGAGTGCAATGGCATCACAGCTCACAGCAACCTTCAACTCTTGGGCTTAAGTGATCCTCTTGCCTCAGCCTCCCAAGTAGCTGGGACTACAGGCACCTGTCATACACCTGGCTATTTTTTGGTTGCAGTTGTCATTGCGCTTTAGCAGGTCTGGGCCGGGCTTGAACCCGCCAGCCTCAGTGCATGTGGCTGATGCCCTACTCACTAAACTATGGGTGCTGAGCCAGTTAAACTATTTAAAATTTCACACCTATTTAATGACATTTAGAGCTCTTTATTTTTTGGATATCTATATAACATTAGCATTTTAAAAAATATTTTCAAGTGAGGGACCTTTGAGCACTGGGTTATAAATAGGTATGTTTTGGTAGTTCACATATTAAGCATTATGCTAGAATCAATGGACACAGATTCTGAATACTGATTTGATAGAAATGCTTCATTGATTTTACTAGAGCTGAGCCAGATTCATTAACAATTTAGATTCATTAGGAAGGCACCATTAACTCAAGAAAAAAACAAGATTAAATTCTTTTATGGTATTTTATAAAGCATTACACATTAATTAGTATATTTGATTTTTAGACTACTTCCATCTCATCTATGGATCTCTACAGAGAACATATTTGTTAGTTTACTCACCAAATATTTATTTACCCTGGTTACTGTGTTGAATTCCTTGGGACTGTGTGAATTGCAGGATGGGTTTTTAAAATCCTCACTCCCTCCTGGGAGCTGTACTTATTCTCTTTTCCTGGGGTGCTGGCCTATTCCAAATTTGGATGGTAGAAAATGGTAAAATGGAGAGAAGAGATCAAGGTTCTTTGGAATAATGCATTGGAACTACGCTGTCAGTAGTAGTGAGATGCTGCTTCTGGTTCTAGGCAAGAAAAGGCAGTTTCCCCTTGTCCCTCTGTCTTTTCACAGACACAGGCTGAAGGGATTGAAAAGTGGATTTAGGGAAAAGAGGGCTAGTGTGTAAGAAAATCACGACAGGAAGAGAGAAAGTCAGAGCAGTAATCAGACACTTCTTGGTGTCCCTTCAAGCTGAACTCAACAGGACTGGTTGTGCCCTTAGGGAAATGTAAAGGGCAGCTCATTTCATCATCTGTAGAACTGGATAGATCCCTGATCTTCCTTTAATAAGATTTACTTTTGGGCAAAGTGCTGATAACCAGCTGAGGCAGTGCTAAGAGATGGTTGGGTTGAATCCCGAAACCATCGAAGTAGCCTGAGTGAAGACAGTGTGTTGTGACAACCCCACGCAGCGCTGCTGCATACAGAATCTCTGACGCTTTCCCTCCCTCCACAGCTGGATTTCTACTTGGAAACCCATTCTCTATAAAAACTTCTGAAGCTGACTGTGCTCTGCCCTTCCAGCACTTCATGGCACAGCTGAAGGATTATCTTGAATGCATAAAACTCAGTCCCTTCCATTTCGTAGCACATAACTTTGAAAAAAGAAAAGGTGTTGCACAAGTTACTAAAATAAAATGAGAAAATTACCCTTCTGAACAACTGCTATATGTTAGGAATAGTGTTTGGAAAGAAGATGGAGATTCGAAAGATGTTGCCGGCTTGTCTGATTTGAAATGTGAGCCCAGGGAGAAGGAGGAATGAAAACAACTCTGAAGTTTTGTGTCAGACTGACCAGAAGATTCGTGTGTCATTGACAGAAATAGATCAATGAGTATCCGAGGGGATTTCCACCAGGGAAATGTTGAGTCAAAGGATCTGAGGAACAGATTGGTGGAGAAACAGGGTGGACGTCTAAATGTTTGGGTCTAGAGATGAGGAGAGTGTCCTGGGCTAGAGATGTGGTGTCACTCTGGAAGCAGAGAAACCTGAAACTCTGATGGGAAATGGTTAGCGGCTCTGGGGTGAAAGAAAGATGCCAGTGAAACACGAAAGAACACGGACTGTACAGTTTTATTCAAGCCACAGGAGAAGAGAGAGGAGGAAGCAGGAAGGAATCAGTTGTGTGAAATGAGGCTGAGTCTGGTCCATCCGATATGACGGTAAGGAAGTTATCGTGCCTAATCTGACATGCCCTGGCTCCATGTCCCACACTGTGATATCTGTGGGACGTGGAGCCAGGGCACGTCAGATTAGGGGGTGAATGGGTGGCGAGAGGCAGTGAGTGTTGATTACTAAGAGTTGTGTAAGAACTTCTGTGTCGCATACAGGAGAGTATATTTAAAAATTCACGTGGTTTCTATTTCAAAGCTCACCAAAGGTGAGCAAGATGAGAAATTAAATGGTTTTCAGATGCTGTGAAATAATGATTATTCAGTAAGTTTCCAGATGCACTAAGATAATAATTAGAAGATAGTTGGCTTCAGCATTCTTTCTGTGGAGAGAGAAATCATCCCTATCAGGCCAGTGGTAATCAATATATATGCAACACTAAAAAAAATGAGGCACTGGTCTCTAACCTATATGTGCATTATTTAAAGTGCTCTGAGATCTCAAAGGAACAAATATAGATTATACCTTTAGGGGACAGGAGTTTTACATTATTTTATAACAGGGTTAAAAGCTAGTTTTGGTTTCTGCTTCCTTAATCCAAAAGTAGCCAACTATACCACCTATTTTCCAATATTATTTTCTAGAGAGTAGTTTTCCAATACTTAATATTACTTGGTGTTATGTGGTATAATTGAGTTTTTTTTTTTGACATATCTTAGATTTCTGGAAACAATCAGAAGACTAATGAAAAAGAAACTCAATTAAAAAAGGAAAAAAGTTCTAAACGTTTTGTTGCTCTTCTGTGTCTTCAAGTAGAATTGCAAATATAACAAGATGAGAAGAATCTAATTTCTCATAATTAGTTAGAAGACATCTAACATAGCTCTAGGAAAAATATAAACTAATTTAAGACATAGGAACACGCCAACCTTGTGCACGGGGAATCTTGATTTTAGTGTGAAATAGTTGTGGTGTCTTTGAAATCTTCCCCTGGAGTATCTAATACTGCTATCATGGGCCCATTAAGAATTGCAGAGGGCGAGGTTATTTTTCTAGACAGATATCACAGAGATAGAGAACCTAGGTGCCTCGTTGGGAACAATCTGAGAATTCTTTTAAGAAAATGTAAAGCAAAAATAGAGCCTCCCTCTTGAACTCTGTAGCAAGTAAGAAAGCCATGGTACTCGATCTTTATTTTTTTTCACAAAGGAATAATTGGAAATACTGAATAGATAGGGAAAATGTCATTCCCCGTGCATATATAGCATAGGATATATAGGATTTTGAATGTACTAAATTAGGAAAAATTTGCATTGCCTTAAAGATATCTTAAAATATCAATCGATCACTTAATTATATTTTTAGGGAGGCAAGGGTTCGCTTTCCAGTACGGTACACGAGGGCGGGAAGTATGTGGGGGCATCAGATTGTTCGACTCCCCTTTCTGCTACCATGTGATCTGGCAAGTTCCTTTTTGACCATCTGTTTTTACAAAATGCGGAAACACATATCTTACAGGTTTGGTGTGAGGATTAAATAGAAAATGCGTAGCTCCTGACTCAAAGTAGTTACCTCTTTGGGGATGGTCTATGCATTTATTTCCTTAAGTAAATCACTGAAAACAGAGGGAGTTGTACAACTTCATTGTGCAGAAGCTTTAATTAAAGAGCCTCCTTTGTGCCAGGGCCTGGAACCTGGTGTTTACATTTCTACTTCTAAGGAGTTCATGCTTTCTTTTCCATGTACAAAAGAGACTTAGCTAGCTGTTGGGTGGGCCATAAGAAATTGGTGATATTCTATAATACTGACCTACAAAACTGACATTTCATATCAATCTATAAATTCTATTTAAACCAACTCAGATCCCAGTGCCTCCTGTGAGACTCAAGATGGAAGGGTCACTTTGAAGACACAGTAATTTCTTTTCTTTTCCTGTTATATTTCCTGTACCATTTATTCTGGTACTTCTTTTTTTTTTTTTTTTATTAAATCATAGCTGTGTACATTAATGCAATCATGGGGTACAATGTGCTGGCTTTCCATACAATTTGAAGTGCTTTCATCAAGCTGGTGAAATGCCTTCATGGCATTTTCTTAGTTATTGTGTTAAGACATTTATATTCTACACCTAGTAAA